>LUCH01001700.1:106788-118416 GCA_013368495.1 Paragonimus heterotremus
TTTTGACATCGTCATTGGCGTGAGGCAGGGTTGTGCCCTAATCTCGATTCTACTTAGTTTATATTTGACTGCAATGCTCACAGTTAATTTTCAGAGCTCTGGGGACGGTGTTGAAGTTGAATGTCGCATGGACCGCCGCTTGTTGAATATTCGATGTTTCGGTGCCCCAAGTCGGATGCGTAATTCGACACTGCGCGTTCTTTCGTTAGCAGGTGATAGTGAGTTCTTTGCGCGTAGCGGAGAAGGACGTAAGTGACTCACCACAGCTTTCGTGGCCGCGGCATCCAACTTTTGTTTCGCTGTCAACACAGCTGAGGGTTTCTATCTTTCAACCTTTTCGGAGCAGACGTGTTGTGCCTGCATCTGAAACCCGCGTCAGTGAAGATACTGTGAATGGCTGCGCAGACTTTTGTTACTTGAGTAGCAGTCTATCGACAGATCGTCACACCGTTGTTTCCTGGCAGAACAAGCACATCCTTTTGTTGACTGTACTATGACGTTCATACTCTTAAAAGGTCCTCGCAATTCCGTATACTGAAGCTTGAAAATAGTTTCGTTTTACTTTTTAAAAACTGAGAGGTACTTCTGTTGGCCCTCTTCCTAAGTAACATGAAAAACGCATTCATGTATGCTCAACATAATCGAGGATTTCGGACGGGTTCCCATTTATATGCCTTGGGTGCGTTCGGATATAAATTGTTTCAGTCAGATCTTCCACGAGCATAGTAGTCAAGACAAGTAAGCAGCATAAGACGGTACATAGTCGCCTTACTTTCTCAAATGGTGAATCTTCCGCGTCAAGTAAAGGTAACCTTCTGTCGATATGACATCTGAGTAGGTGCTTTGATATGTGTCCCAGGAAAGTTTCTGTAACTCATCTAGTATGCGCTCGGGAGCGGCAGACGGTACTAAGCTTTTAACGTGTTTTGGAGTCCGTGCATAAGTAGTACGTTGCTTATTTCCCTACAGGTATTAAATTGCAACAGAGGTTAACCGTCGAATGAGCCAAAAATGCAAGGTGCATAACTGAAAAGGGTGACAAAACTTGCCCCACTAGTTAATCAAGGCTTTGACCTTGCCAGCTCATCCAACAGCTTGTTGTAGCCGAGCATCGTCATGTAGTTTCGGTCAGACCGAGGCTTATACAATATCAGATCGGCAAAGTTGTCGAAGATGACCAATATTACACCCGTCGGTATCAGCTGCAACAGTATATTCCCAGACGCCTTTATTGTTTAACGTGCCTTTAAGAAGGTCCGTTTTAAAATACTTGTCCGGGTGAAACCATTAAAACATTGTTAGTATGTTGACAAGTAGGGTGGTAATGACTGATTGTTGCTAAGAGTTCACTCATCCTTTCTTCGATTTCATTGTACTGCCTTTCATGCTTCAACCGCTTCAATGTTTTCTAGTGATCGTGTGTTGTGCGTTACGTGCTCACAGAGATGGCCAGCAGCCGTCATCGGTCATACCTGACACTTCTAACTTGGGTAAATTTGGCAGCACCATTGAACCTTCTCGTTAGAATACTCGCAATGTTTGTTGAATTCATTCCTGTTGTTAATTGGTCATGATTACTTTTATATGTAGATCCGAGTGATGTACGGTCAGCCATTGTGTGCACGCCTCAATCATTTCTCAGTTGAGCCAGGGTTGAACTCCTCATTGTGGCCAACCTGCGTGTCCTCTCACCATCTCTTGGGGTACGCTATTTTCCATCTTATCGTTTTTCGCATTTTGGTATGTTTGTTGCTTATCGTGGTTGTTACATCATTTGAACAGTAACTAAGATCGGATCGACCCATCTGTTGCTCGATCACTGAACGATGCTTTCTTCGAATCGACAGTCATTACTCAGTAATTTTTTTATGGATGCGTTGTATTTGAGGATTGTTCGTATGTGTTGCGCCGTCAATTTTGACTATCTGAAGCGTTATACTGAATAATGTGTGTACACGTCTGCTCAGATAGAAAGCGGTTTCAAGGCTCCTGAAGTGAAACTACTAGCCCTACCTGGCGCTATTGCGACGCAAAGAACCGCGGTTATGAAAAAAAGTGACATTTGTAAAAACAGTTGGTCTCAGTGACCACCAGCGAAGTGGTGGACAGCTGTTTTGATTTATTTGTCCACCACTTCGCTTGTGGTCACTGAGAACAACTGTTTGCAGAAACCTTCCCCAACCCCTCCTGGGGCTGTGGTAGATGCTCGCTCGTTTTCAGGCTAACCACAAAACGGTTGATCATCCTCAGCCTATGAACAAAAGGAAGCGCAGCAGTTAAGGAGAGTAATTCACATTTGCCCGAACGTTTCTTACTTGTTTCCATTGTTACGCCAAAAAGACAACAGATGAACCACAGCCCTGATTTTTCATGCTTTGTAATCCCCTCTTATGGGTTCGTGAATTAATTTCGCCACTGCTTGTTTTCTTTTTGCTCACCTAGCGGTTAAAAGAGTCCTTTGACAGCAAACCTATGGTAAAGTTATAACCTATGAATTTACAAAGGTCTGTAGATTTCACGTGCGGCAAATACAAACTGGTTCATAAGTTCTTCGAGAGGCGACAGAAATCAAGTGCCGATAAGAAAACGGTTCGTCATCATGTGATTTTTGGTTCCAATAGAAGGTGCTGGATGCTCATTTCGATTTGTTCAAATTGTTCCATTTCCGATTAACATCTTGATGCTTTACGATACTTTATTCGGGTGGGGTACGATACTTATTAAATCCCTTCTCATCAGTAGAATACTCTTCTGCATCTTGGCCATTTTCATGAACATAGCCAACAATTTCCCTGACCAGACTTGCAGTAGTTCCGATGCCGAAGTCTGCATCGACACTTCTGGTAGCAAACTTAGTAGTTGTTAAGTTTGGTCGAAAATACTATTTTGAAATACACCCGTCTGATCTCGCAGTTAATCAGCGAATTCACTTAAAAGAAGTCTCAGCGATTCCGTCATGACGATTATAGTTAATGATCGTTTGTGGACTGAACTCATTACGGTATGCCTCAACTCAACCGTTGTTCCGGTACGGGCGTCATCTACAACAATCGTGTTTATAGTGCATGTCGAAGTTTTGGATACGTTCATGTGATTGTGTTTTCGACATCCCGTTGGATGGTAGAGCCCTTGTTAAGCATTGAGCACGCTGTAAGTGAACCGCAAAGTTTTCAAGGGAAATAAGTTGTCGTTCATTTGAAATCACTTTTAAGTCAATGTGATGTAACTATGTTTCGAACAGTGATTCCATCATTCAAACCCTACTGTTGTCTTCGTAACGTGTATGTTAGACATCCCGGGAGTTTATTGGCTCTTCCACTTCGCGTTGTCAAATGGCTTAATCTTCCCCATGCTAACAGCGTGTGAACACGGTAGTGATGCTATCATTATATTCCTTACCAGCAAGAACTTTCCCCTTGATGTGAAGAATCTTGTTTTGGAGGAAAGGCCACAAGTGACCGGCCTTGTTCTCATAGAATGTCTTCACAGCTCTAGGAATTGAGATTTTTTGTTCACCTACTATACACTTTATGTAGACCGAAGGTAGACATTGTATTTCACCTGCCAACCTTTTAGTCACTGCCTCTTTCCGATCATGCCATCGAAACTAAACTGAACAGCCAGGGTTTTAGCCTTTTCAGACAACAGTAACCCGCTGGCAGTGAGCGGCATACTACGTGCTTGTTTAAACCACTGCGGATGCGTTTTTTAAAACTCCGGCATAAAATGATCCATGTGCGACTTTTTCCTATCCATTATGTGGTGTCTTCTGTCTTATCCTCTCAGAGTTATTCAAAATTGTGCTCCGCGATGACTGTGGAATCTGACGTACCGCCGCGTTAATTCTTCTATCTCTAACTCCGACTTTCCTTACTGTTCGAATCTTCTCTTCTGATACGACGATTTTCTTTTTCGAAATTACTGCCGGCAGTCAAAACAATAAGAAAGCAGTAATCGGTGCGTCATAGACATCACAAGATGTACACACAGGCGTGCACACGAACAGTCGGAAGAGCACACGTTTTACAGCCTCAATTCAAACGCTCCCTCCTATCCGGAATAAAAATTCAAAGTTCTCGTGCAGTTTGTTCGTTATATTCAAAGTCTGTTCAATTATCTCAAATAGTATCTTTGGTTGGTTCAAAACAGTTCTTTCGATATAACCGAAATTACGCTGTGATCGAGTCTGTTACTATTATTACTACTACTATTATTATTATCTTCAGCGGATTTCACTGTATGTCACCAGCTGCCTTCTTTTCTAGTCAGCATGACACCCAGTAAAGTCATTTACTCACTGTTCTCTGTCTCAAACATTCTTACGTAAGGAACTTATTTTAGGTTGCAGCGGTGTAATTCTATTTTCGGGTGCAATCACGATATCCCTGATGTCTCATCATTCGTTAACAAATTTGTCGCCTTCGCCTTTTATCCCTGCGTCCGCTCATTCCAAAGAGATTGTTATCTCTTGCTGTGGAGATTTGTGACAAACGGGAAAACGTCCTAGTAGAAGACATCATACGCTCTTCCACTCATCCTTGTCATATTTATTCAGCAGTTCATTGTTCCTACCAAAAAGTGGATAGGAAAGAAGTCATCGAATTCAGTCACCAGGAGCGACAAGCAAAATTTGCACACAACGGCTTCATTCCAGGGCGCTAAACGAATGCCCTAAACACAAGTTATTATCGTCTTGTGTTGCTTATTCTATCCTGGTCTGGATTGGTTCGTATTCAAGATAACCTTGACCCAATCGTCTAGCCATCACGTCCTAGTTCGATCGGTCGATGTGTTCAATTTGCACGCCGCGTTCTGCAGATGATCACTCATCGAGTGACTATCGACTTGCAAAAACAAATCTCATTCGGTCAACCATGTAGGTTGGATGTCTGTGTTTGGGCCGATAATCACGCGATTTTCAGTTGGCTTGCGAATTGTCATTGTGTAGCGAAAAGACGTCCAATAAAGCACAATCTTTATTGTCCAACATGCTAGTTACCATGCCACACGCGCGCTTGCGATTTTGAATAACAAATCCAGTCCACAACACCTCCCGGTTTCCACTCACACGTCGCGTGCACTTCTGCCCGGTCTATGTATGTGATCGGCGCCTTCTATCCAGGGATTTCCGCCTGCCATTCCCCGTCCGTTGATCCGATTTCGTTGAGCGATGGCTTGTCAGGTCGCTCGTGCTGTCCTCCGTCTATCCACTGTGGGCTTTGACCGTTTCGAGATATTCCTGCGAGTGTTGGAATAATCACGCCCTCAGTTTGGTCATCCATCCTATTTCGGCTGCCACGTCTCGCCCGCTCGTCCGATCTGGTCGAGCGATGACTCATCCGGCCGCCCACGCCGCCCTCCATCCGCTCGCTGTGGGTTCTTGAACGCATCTCCCCCTGTGTTGAGGTATTTCGCCGAGAGTTGGAATACTCGCACCTCCGGCTTGATAATCCACCACAATTGTTCTGGCGCAGGAAGAGGTGACATTTACTTTCTTCGTGTGTACGTGACTATAAGGTAAAAACTGACGATAGCAACCACACTGGAGATATCGGCGATTCAAACTTACACTAACAACTCAGTCATACAAACTCCGGGATTATTAAAGAATACGTTGCGGTCGCAGATCTGCAAGTTTTCATAATTTAGTGTGTTCTATGGAAGTCTGCATCGTTCAACTGCATTTCATAGTTAACTTTGAGCCACAAGCGTTATGATCTGGACTGCCGTTTGATCTTGTCAGTGGCAAACCAAACGGTGCATTTGACACAATGTTCCCGCTTTGTAATGCCGACGAGAGAAGCCAACAGTCCAGGCTCGCTAGTTATGTTTTGTAATATTTCGATGCACCTTTACAAACACATGCCGCAGCCAGTGGTGGTCATTTAATGGACTCAACTTGTGCGCAGTGAGAACACCATTATAGCTACACAGTAGTTCGAGTAGCGTTCACTACCAGATTGGACAAACTGACAATCGATACATAGGTAGTAAATAATAGTCTGTGCTGAACAGCGATACTTCATTTACTGCAGTACACTGTCCTGTTGGAAATCATTCCCACTGAACGATTTGGATCGTTATGCGGCCTCCACCACAATAAAAGGCATCTCACCATTTTTCCCAGCAAATCAGACGCAGTTTTCATGACGCATGACCTCACTGTAGCTTCGGCTCCTTTTTTTCCAACCAGCTGGAGCCGCATCGGGTAATGCGGGATGTGCTGGCGGTCTTACTAGCATCTGAGATATCTGGTCTGTCCGTCCTAAACAGCTTTTTTGGCGTCGTTACCAATAATGAAGTTGAAGCCCAAAGACGTACGCGTCGACAGGTTGTACGACATGTTGCTCACACCATCAGTTCAGTTGATGGTAGCCAGTTAACGGATACGACTGTGTCAAACAACAGAGATGTTTGCATGTCTTCTATGGTCGTCGATAAGAATGGATTGTACATGGTCGTTGTAAATCTATCCTCATTCCACTTCGTAATGTTGCGGATCATGAAGTTTGGCGGACATGCGATAAACGTTCTCCATCATCATCATCATAGACAGCAAAACATCAGTGGTTCATACTGATGCTTAACTGCCACACAACCATGATGAAGAAGCAAACCCTGTATGGGAAGAGCGGAGAAAAGAAAAAGGAAAGGAAAGGGGATCTAATCACTAAACGTGGCTACGTCTACATTCAACAATCATGCAACATCAAGGCGCCTGCACCTTGCAAACAAACAACCGGGCTGTAAATGAAATTAAGGCGTCATCAGAAAGACAGCCTCCTTACGGCTTTCACCGCCCGGCGTCATTAAGTGCACTCACTTCACATACAACTAGCCCAAACAACGATAACATTCACGCCACTGAACACGGCTAGCCGCCATCTCATCTAACGTCTCAAGTCACCTACTCTGTGAATCTGGAAGTCCCCAGCCTGGGAGACGAACCCGATCTATAGTAACCAATCCTTTCGTGAACGATTTCATTTCTCTGCGCCAAGTCATCGTTTGTCCACTTCGCATCCTACACTAGTCGGCCGCAGCGTCGGCAAACAGTACTCGGTGTGGCATCCTTAGTACATGACCTAACCACCTAAGTCTGAATAAAAGAACTCGTTTGACAATCGGTGTCAAACACCCGCTTCCTAACCTCCTCGTTGCTCACAAATTTTCAAAAAGTTAGATCACTGCGCCACTTTTCCGTTGAACGAGTCTGCTCTTTGAATATCTGAACAATCAGCAGTTTTGATCATCAGATCAGATCTAACAAAATGGAATAAAATATGCCGCCGAACAGGCCGATAATGATCATAGCTATGAAGTGTTTTCCAAACCAAGCGCGATTCTACTGATCCGCCGTATTACACGGTTGTGCAGTGTTACAGAGACCGATGCACGATACCCAGGGTCATCAGTAGCAAACCACATAATCCAAACAGGACAGAGACACAGTGTGTGACGCACTCTCTGTGGTTTTTCAGATCAACCGGAAACGCATTCCCCAGTTTGCCGAGGTTTTAGCTGTCGGGCGTCAGAATCCTCCCCGTGTTCAAAAACAATTTGTATTGACGTTGCGGCTGCCCTGGTAGTCAGCATTTCCATAGTTCTGATTTCCACCTTCGTGTCCGTCTGTCTAATCCCTTAAGCTATTACTTCCCCTCCACGGAACCTTGTTACGATGTTTAAAGTCAGTTACTTGTCCATGTGTGATCAGAATGTACCAAATATTATTCCGAAGAACATCGTATGGTTTTGTGTTTTTCCATTGCCTTATTTGAGTTAGCCTAGTCAAAGTGATGACTCATTATCTTGAGATGTTCAACACTCGATAACGTGGAATTTCCAGCGGCTGGTATGGCGTCAGTTGTTCCAACCATTTCGGAATGTGTTGAGCCACTTGCCCAAATAGTTGTTGGTCTGTTTTATCTAAGCAAACCTCAGTGCGACTGCAAGTGAACTGGTATACAGTGTGGGCGACAAAGTAGTTAAACGAACCGCTTTCGCGATTTCAGAGAACTGGTCATCTGATAATATGCACCATGCGCAACCACATACGTTCAAGCTAAAGCAGATTTTAGTTTATGTGTGCTATTATCAGCTAGATTATTCCCCTCGGACTGCGAAAACAGGTATATATCCTCCTTTTGAGCTGTCTGAATGGGTTATTTGCCCCTGTTCGCCGCTTTGTGTGTTTCAGTGAATTTCTTGAGGTAGCTGTTGGTTAGCGGTGTCTTTTCAGCATCCCCTGTTCAGCCTGTAGTTTATCAGGTACAAACACGTCTGACCATGTAAAACAAAGTTTTGGCCAAATCCGTTGGTAGTTTTAGTATGGTTTTTTTGTTCCCTCTTTCCCCCTGACCTTCTATCTTATCAGGACGAACTTTCGAGGGCTTTCTAATACACATTTTGGACCATTGGACTTATTTTGTCGGTTACGGTCTATTACTCGGTTTGGGCTGTAAGCAGTGGCCGCATTTCATTGGCAGTGGTGGTATGTTTTTGGCTGTCACCTACCCTATCCTCGTGGTTGGCGCCCTGGGAACGCGGCCCACACAGTCAGCGGATGCGGATCGTATCACCTGGCTTGAGGACAAGGTGTCACGCCTGTTTCGCTTTCCACTGGTCCTCTCCATGCACCCGGCTTTATTCTGTACCAATCTGATTGTTCGTAGTTGTGTCGGGGTAGCTTATCAACTGTGGTTTTGATTTCCACGTCTTTTCATCGAACATTGCCCGATATCCATGTTGTTAATGCTCGGTTTCTGATGTGTACGCCTTGTTCTCACGAGTCTTTCATTGAGCTCATTAAATACTCTCTCGCTGTCTGATCTGTCCAACATGCTTCTCATCCCTGTTTAAACCACTCTGACCGGGGTTGAGGTAGAAAAAATTAACATGTTTTTGTATCTCTTCTCCCTCTTTTGACTAACATTTTGTGGCTAATAAACCTTCCACTCCTGTTGCTTTCTTGTCTAGCATGTAGTGCCATAGGTTGTCATCCATGTCCATTTCCACTTTGTTATCCCTTTGGTGATGCTTTACGCATCATTATGTTTACCTGAAGTACTTTCTTGAACAAAACATATAGATGGAGTGGTTTTCATCGCTCAGCCAGCACACATTCCATGGACCGAATTACTTTCGATTGTATTTACTGGACTTCTTCAGACAGAGCAGCTACTCACTCAGAACGAGTAAAGCAATGTGACATCGTTCTCTTGACTCAATGTGATTGTTGGTTGTTCATCCGGTCGACATTCTGAGTCGTTCCTACATGTGTTTCGCTCGTTTATCTGATTCAATACAAGTATGCTGAATTTGACATGCTGATCGGCAAACACCAAAATGATGCGTGATCGACTGGATTTTCGAGGACAGATTTATGTGCTCCGACTGCATAATGAGAACATTCCCACAGTGCAGAGTGATTATGGTTCAGGTTCTCTACGAACTACTGGGGGAAGCGAATTTGTCTCCATCGATCACCTCGTTAGCAGTTGGAGTTTAAAGAATATGCGCCACAAGATTTGGAACTAGAGTCGCTTTTGAAATCGGATAAACGAATGATGGTGGCATATGTGGAAGAGTGAGAACCGGTGATTGAATGAACCAAGGATATTTCAAGATCACATGACAACTATTTGTCGTATTCATTCCGAACAAATAGTATGCGTCTGTCGAAATGCGACTGGTCTGAGTGAGGACAATGTAGTTTATTCAGAATGTGTTCGTCTGATTCATGTGAGTTGAGCACTGCAAACCACTGCATCCATTAGTTTGCGGGTCTTATTTACTGGCGGCAGGCACTTACATTGCTCACTCTTTTTGTTTTCAGGTAGCTATTTCTATCGTATTTGTTTGACTGTAAGGATGCAATTTTCTTTACTGTTGAATCATGCCCTTATGAACTCCTTCTACGGATTAAAGAGGTGACCTACCCGTACGGAAACCGCAGGTAAACTTTCGGCACTCGAGCGCCGCTTATCCTGCTCTGATTGTGTTAGCAATGCGACAGTCTTTGTGTGAGAAATCTCCAGACTCACCACTGTTGATCGAGTTCAGTCTACACGGATTGGGTCACGTAATCCACTTGCCGTACACTGCATTGTTGGCAACCGTTGCCGATAGTTAAAATAAACTACGAGGTGACCAGGCGAGGATATCTGCTATAAAAAATAACAACCGTCCCGCTGTGCCTTGTGGGGTCCTGCCGTCTGTCCTGTTAAAGGCTGCACGACCAACCACATTGTCGGTTGGAAGCACTTTTGAATATGGCTGTGTTGCAATCACCGGTAAATGTGTACATTTCTACAAATTTTTAATCTGTTATTTTGTAGATTACCGTCGGGATCGTTGGTATCTCGAATCCGTGTACGCCAAATACAACTGACAGCTTGAGTTGAACAGTTTACCGTGGAGCTGGATTGAAAGTCATCGCTTGGCGCACACCCAACGCCAGTTGAATGCAGCAACTACTGTTAAAAGCTATTGGGTTTTCAACCCCATAGTATATTTTCATGCTTGTCACAACGAGACTGGACCTTGACGTGGTGTGACGACTTGCGCATTTCGATGATCTGCTGGACTAAACTGGACGATGTGGCCACCACACCAACAGAGTCACTCATACCAGGCAGGTCAATAAGTAGAGGTCTGACGAACCAGTGTCCTGTTCCTCCAGGTTGGGTGTTGGAGGAAGGTTGGTATCTTTCTCCGAAAAATGTACCAGTTCTAGTACGCTGCCATCCACCCGCGCTGCATCGCTGTCTCCCATTATAAATCGGGCCGCCCTACCTGCTGCATACAGCACGATGGATAGGAGCTGTTGCGAAACTGACTTTACCATCGGTGAAGCATAAGTATCAAGCCAGCTTAGAAAGCTGACTTAGTGGAGTCAAATTTCACAGGCCATTCGGGAAACAGGTATTGTAGCATGCAGCACAGGGGTACGTGGGTCGAACAAACACTGGATCTCGGAAAGATCCTCGGGTTTGTTAGATGCCAGACAGAACGTTCCTCCTGGCAGTTCATGTAACAAGTTTAGGAGAGATATCCGTAGAAAAATGAAGCCTAGTCTAAGCGCTGATCGTGAGGCTTGGGTAGTGGAAAAATTTCAGGAAATGAAGATCGCTTTCGCTTCAGGGAACACCGGCAAACTTTTGAGGATCATCCGTGCCACTGGCCCCAGGCGACCCTCTGTCAGTGAAGCTATCAGCGAGGCAGATGGCACACTAATCTATAATAATTCCAGAAGGTTAGAGCGTTGGGCGGAACACTAATGATCAGTTTAGCTGGCCTCCTGCTTCTACTGTGTTGCCGCCACAAATTTGTGACGTAGCACCCTGGTCGGTAGATTTAGAACCACCTACTAAGACTGAGGTTCGCAATTGTCTTTTGGCTCTCAATCGTAATAGGGCTGCTGGTCCAGATGACCTCATGCCGGCACTTTTCAAAGAGAGTGTAGAGGTGTTAGTAGAGGCCTTAACTCAGCTGTTTCAACTTGTATGGACGACGGAGACCATCCCTCCGTGCTGGGGTCACGCGATAATAATACCCGTATTCAGGAAAGGAGCCTGGATATCTCGTGGAAACCATGGTGATTTCAAGGATTCTTGCATTCACTATACT
>LUCH01001701.1:8363-51281 GCA_013368495.1 Paragonimus heterotremus
GTCAAGCAGTCAAGCCGTATTAGAACGTTTGGCAAGGAAAAGACGCGTTATATCAGTATTTGAATATATTAATATACTAAACAGGCACACATGTTCATACGAGATAACTCCAGAGTCCTGGTATGTTAATCGAGTAAAAAGCTACATTAAATGAGATGGCTGACAAATTCCGAAGTGTGATTATCCCAACATTCGGTGGAATACATTAACGCGGCGGAAAAGTATGTCCAAAATCCCACAGCGAGTGAATTGCAGACAACATGACTGACCGGATGAGCCACTGTGCAACGAAATCGAACGAACGCACGAGGAATGAGAAGCAAGAAATCCACAACAGAAGCCGTCAGTCACCCACACAAACCAGGGAGAACTGCATATGACATGTGATTGGAAACTGCCGCTGTGTTGTGGACTTGAATTAAGTCTCATGAACGCGAGGGCGTTTGGGGCATGGTAAGGTGCGAGTTGGACAATGAAGGTCGTGCCTTACTGAACAGCTTTCTGCTACACTGATGCCGTGCCCTGCATGCAATGCGATGATGCCGCCGTGGCTGAGACCAGTCGCAGATGGAGACGTGGGAGTTTGGCTGTCGGAATTTGAAGCGATTGCAGCGTGCAACGAACTTAAAGGCGAGGCACAACTTTTGACAGCACTGGTATCACTGCTCACCGGACGGGCAAAGATGGTCTACGCCTTGAGTAAACAAATGCCTCAACATCCTGTCAACAAACACGAGCTCTACTGATTCACAAATTTACTAAGGGACAAGACCGGCGAGGGGCCGTGGATCGTTTCTATGGCACCGGGTTTCGCAACACACAAGACCTACTGGCCTACTATCAACACCTTTTACGGCAGTTGATTTTGAATCTGCCGGAAGCGGACGAGAAAACGGAGGAAAGACTATTGAGGGAGCGGTTTATCTAGAGTTTGCCGCCGGAATTTCAAGAGAGTTTTCAGATGGCTGAGTCCTGTGGTCTCACGGACATTGAACGACTGGTCTGAATTTCACAACGCCTACTCGTACGGACGGAAGTCCGACAACTAGAAGTCAGAGTGCTCGAGAAGAAAGTAGAGCAATTGACGAAAGCATTGGGAGGTTTGAAGACGAATGTGGAACCAAGAAGACCACAAGTTATTCGTGCACGTGAGCAAATACACCATAATCGTTGTTTTATGTGTAACGAAATGAGACTTCGCGCCGTTGCCCTAACAAACGTTTTGCTTCCAGTTTTTCGGTGGTAACGAGTTGTCATGGGGACGTTCAATGAGTAAAACTGATGATCGAGGGATAACAAAAAATCCCAGGAGTAGATACGGGACGGAGGCGTCTGTTACAAGCAATTTACGAAGATTTCCTGTTAAGCCAGGTAACTGGAATGTAGTCACAGTCGTACGGATAGCGCTAAAGACAGTGGGGACTCAGAATGTCGAAATTCAGATAGGTGGTACAAGGCTATGACACGCAATGTCAGTAATTGACAACGCGGAAGAAGTGGTAGCAGGTGCGGGTCTGCTGTGCAGACTGATGGCAAACGTAGACCGAGAGAGGAGCAAGCTGTGTGTTAATGGTGATGCCGTGAAATTCTGTCACGAGTAGACGAAGGAGCAATGCCGAGTCGTCAGCGTTACCGCGAGATCTCTACCAGAACGTCCGTTTACAACCATCAACCAATGTACTGATGAGTTCACGTGCTTATTCACTAATACGGATGACTAGTACGGGTTCTGTACATGGATTGAACATTCGATAGACGTGCAACCAGGTGCGGAATGCAGTCCAATATACCGTAGGATACTATTCAAGTTTATTCCAGAAGTAGAGAGCCAGCTAAAGGAGAAAGGAATAATTCGAGTGATCAACAGCCGATTTTCGTCACCGGTTCTGTTGACTAAGAAATCGAATGGAACCCACCGATTTTTTGTCGATTTCACAGAGCTGAACCAAGTGACAATCAAAGACGAGTTACCGGTGCCCCGGATGGAAGAGATCTTCGCACATCTACACGAAGTCAAAATAATATCCCTCGTAGACCTGCGTTCTGGTCACTGGCAGCTACCAATGGCACGGAACGACAGACCGGGAGCCGCTTTTATGTGGACGGACAGTAATATGAATTTCTTAGGATGATGTTCGGTCTGTGCAGCGCTTCAGCTGTCTTCAGACGTCTCTTGCTTCGCATTGCGGATGATCAGGAAGGAGTAACCGTGTATAGGGACGACATCGTCAATACAATGTCGCAACGGCCAGGAAGGCTGTGAGCAGTGTTACAACAAATCGAAGCAGCCGGCCTAGAATGTAGTAGTAAGAAGTGCCAAGTAGGTCGCAGTTCCCAACAGAAAAATCGAAGCGGTAACTGAGATCTTTTCTCGAAATAGTCGGTTACGGTTCAAAATTTGTGCCGTGGTTCTCCTAGAAAGCATATACATTGTTCCAGTTGCTGAGGATGGAGAAGTTTGTCTGAACTGAAAACTTGTAGGTGACGTTCAACGAACTCAAGCAGGAAGCTGCCAACATTCGACGGCCCCTGACGATCCTCAAACCGATCGAACCATTCACTGTGTCAGTTAACGCGAGTGCTATCGGGATCGGGGCAGTTCATTCACGAACGTCGGTGACAATTGAGTACGCCACTCGAGTACTGACGGAAACGGAGAGAAAGTGTTTCACCGCGGAGAACGAATACCTAGCTATCGTCCGGGTGCTAGAGAAGTGGAGGACTTCCCTGATGACGACCACCTTCCATGTGGAAACGGACCATAAACCGCTGATCTGGCCGAAGATAGCAAAGGATCCACGCGGACGACTTGTACACCGGACACTTCGACTACAAGATTTCAACCTTACAATCGTACAATGAGGTGCCTGACACATCGTCTTCACTAATTGAGGAACATGAGATGCCGACTGTAGTCATACCCGTGGTCGAAGTACTGGTTGCCCACAAAGAGATATTGGTCAATGAACAGTAAAACTCTCAAGTACACGAAATATGTGAGCACCTACTAGCAGGAACCAAACCCAAGTCGCTGACTTCGATAATGAATAAACTGGCACGCATCTGGGACGGGCTGTATCTGGAGAACTGTCAGCTGGTCGTCGTTGTGGACATGCAGAGCGGGCTGCGACCCCGAAGACTGTCATTTATTCCAGTGGGCCAGAGGGAACGCGTGTTCGATCTGCTACGATGAAGAGTAATTTTGTCCACGATTCGAAAGATGTAACCGATTCCATTCGAGCCTGCCCCAACTGTCAACAGAATCGAGAAGCAATGACCAAAACATCGCCTTTGCAATCCATCGTAACAGAGCAAGCCATGCACACATGGGACATAGACATTCTCGGTCCACTCCCAACAAGCCAAAGTAGAAGTCGCTACATAGTTGTAGTGATCGACCATTTTACACGATGGATGGAAGCCATTCGAAGGGAACAGTTGCACATCCTTTCATGAATAATTTCCTGGCTCATTTTGGAGTACCGCACGGAGTTATCATGGATCAGGGCTCATGTTTTGAGGGGCGGCAATTACAGTAGATGTTGAATAACTGTGGAATTCAGCGCTTAAGAACATCGCCATACCATCCTCAAATGAACGGGTTGACGGATCGGTTCAATCGCATAGTGAATGAATTATTGAACACTAGAGGCGATAACTGGGTAGAAGGACTGCATACAACAACTTAGAATTCACCATTTAGTGTTGTATATGTGTGGCTGGGGGCATTGTCTATGTAACGATGCTGTTCGCTGGCTTGTTTTTAGAATGCGAGCATTGTGTGCCAATAAACTGATTGATCTCGTTATCCAAACTTCTGTTTTGCGACTGATAACGCTTCGCTTACCTCATCGTGCGCCCTTTGTACGGCGTGGGTTAGGCTGTAAATGTGGATCAGTTAGTCCTTGTATGGCGTGGTTTCTAGGCTTTGGCTTCAAGTTTTGATTCACTGTAAAATTGGCAGTTCCGTCGCTAGTACTCTAAAGGCAGTCCTCGCCTGTGGTTGTAGATGTCGTCGGAACTGACTGGGAATCGGAACCAGTGACACACCCGTTAAGGGGATTTGCGTGACTTTTAATTTTATACCTACTTTTGTTGTTCCATTTTTTTTGTTGCGTCTAGATCTACACTGGTATATATACGTAAAGAGAATTCCGGCCAGTTCTTCATTCGATGGCACCACCAAATACTGATAAGCTACACGAAATAGTTCTTTAACAGGAATCCGTTTCTTACTTTAGTGTCCAAGAGAGGTCATTGATGATTGAATTTTACACCGATTACATGATTGACGCAGTTTCTTTTTATCGCTTTTCATACCAGTCTAATTTCGCTTCTGATTATATCATCACTGTTGATGATGTTGTCTTTCAACCGTCAATGATGTCGACTGGGTGTTTGAATTGTCCGAACCACGGTACAACGCCCAAACTCGAAAGTTTGAATCTTTACTAGCAACCATCATCTTTCGGTATGTGTCCACACATTACAGCGGTTCTACTTCCTTTAGAATTTTAAACTTATTCAGTCTCATAAAAAATGTTTTCATATCAGCAACTTGACATAAGATGGGAGAAAGAGACGTTTACTTTTCTTAGTAGCTGCACAATGGCTAAGGGTAATAGTTCACACACCTCCGTACAACCCCAATGGTGACCATCCCGTGTTTTAGTGGATAAGCGTCTGCACTACTGTTTGATTGTAGTTTACTGTCCATAGATTCCTTTCCCTGACGTGTGTAGTGTTGATAGAACCTAACTAGGTCGAAACCACCGTCCAAGATTTCGTTGGCGGTCACCAGGACCAACTGTTTGCAGAGACCTTGGTTGGTAACTGTTTCAGGTCGTGTTCGACATTCTGGTATTCCACCTTGTTATGGGAGTATTTGGAAAGTCTAATGTGTAACAGAATGTCCAACCTAATGAGTTCTTCATCGGATGCCTTTTCCGCGGATTGAGTCATGACCAGCTGGGTGATTGTCGAAGTATTTTCCAGGTGTACAGCTTTCTCCTCTGTCATCACTTCTGCAGTTTGAAAGTGCCTTTCATATATAGCATAATCACGAGCAGAGATAGACTCAGGATTTCTGTTCAATCTTTCACACGATTAAGGAGTTTGAAGTTCTCCCATTACATACAGCTAAGGATAACAGTCGTCTTGCAAGCTCGACTCACTGGTAGCCCTTAAAACGAACACTTTAGAGCTATTTCTTAAAGGGGATTTGTACATAGCCCGCTTATCTTGTTCACATTATTCACACTCACAAAACACCAATATGTTGACGATTAAGTCACATGACAAGGCAACCTGACACAAACTATTGATTGAAGTTTCTTGGGAATTTAGACTGTTACAAATTCAACTCCACCTGCATTTAATTTCAGCCTTCGCATAAGCCATTCGGCTAACTCGCTTTCAGTTGGCTTATGTGATCGTAGATGCCACGGTCATACGTGAATGGTGTTCAACTTTTAACGCACAACGAGCACCATACTATGTGAACCAAATCCGTTGAGTGGACGGAAAGTCGCTCTCTCGTGACTAAGCCACTTTCATTGTCATGTGACAATTAACAAGCTTACTTCACATAGTACGATGATTGCTGACAGCTCTAAGGTGGCTAATTGCGAGCTATGCAAGGCGGCCAATTGAAAGAACGTTATACGCTACAATTCGATGTTTTCCTTCAAGGCCTTAAAAAATTGGCGACTTAATCGAAAGTCCTTATCCGTGTTTTTAAAAGCAGATGTCGTTCGTTGAATATCTGACATCGATTTGCATTATCTTTTCCAAGGAGTTTCATTGATTCTTTAATGTGTTTTCTTCTCCGCTTACTACAGTGAGCGCGCACACATTTTTAGAAATACGTTGACAATAACAAAAACGAACGAGCGAGATGTTATTTAAGCGTGCGTGTTGTTAGCTTTTGCTCACACTAGCACTGAGAAAACGTAACGTAAACTCTTCCATTTCTGGGTTCAGTCGTTTTCGCTCATACGGTTTTTGATCTCATCAATCCGGCTCATCTCTGGTGACTTAAGGTGCTCTAGAAAATGAGCCTAAGGAAAGACCTTTTGTGCATCACAGGGGGTGAGTGTACGAATTCACATTTTCACTCAGTGGTTAACTCGGTTTTACTATCGATTTTCTCGGAGATCGAAAGATCAGTATTAATCAGAGATCATGTTGCTAAGACCAGGACAGGGTGGATGGCTAGACTGAAGCATAACATTACGAAAAGTGAATTTATGGATTCTGAAGTGGCGGGAATCGTACATATGCATACGTAAGTCTGAGCAGACGATACTGCGGCTTGAGCTACGGACATCAGATTACTTAATATGTCAAAGATGTGTTGCGATAGCTGGATTATCATTTTGAGGATGTGGTGATAGGTTCATTGTCTTTGTTCAGCGGACGAAAAAATAGCTGGTGTGGGGAGAAATTACACGGGATTGAAAAACCTGAAACGCAAAATGTTTTGAGTGGATCTTCCGTGTTTTACAAAGTTATTGTTCGTTTAAAGTGACCGCGTGAAATGTTAACTCAGTTTATAGTCTAAAAATGTTGATAACAGATCGAGAGGGAGCTTTGTTTTCTGTCTATAGTTACGGAAGCACATTACCCAGCCACTCATACTTCGGTTTCCAGAAAAGGAAGTCAACGAAATATCTGGGACTAGCCATTGTTTTTCATAATTCCCCTCTAACTACAGTTATGTGTAAAAAGTTTGAAACAATACTTGAAAACTTCGTTCTCTACTAGCCGAAAATAGACTAACCTCCGACTATTTTGTTCTGTGGCGCAATTGACTGAGTTAGAAGTGATAACCTATCACAGAAACTGAAATCATCAGCTTATTTTGACATGATCGTCTCCCTCTGAACGAGCATCATACTCAAGTAGAACAAACTTTAACTAAGGATTTGATTACGTCTGAGGGTACTGGGTTTCATAACTGTTTGAAAAATCAACCGATTTTTGTGGTATGCAGAGTAAGGACGATTGGAAAATTGACCTACAGATCAGATCATGTGAGAGGCTTGAATGTCGTTTTCCCTAAAAATATGAAGCAGTTGAAAGAACTATCGTACTCTAATAAACGGGGATGAATGATCTCGCTTTACTGTCGAGCAGCGACAAAGTCGAATGGGGATACCAAGGTAATGCGTCGATGGTAGACCATTACTGATGGTGCAGAAATTGATACAGACCCTCAGATTGCGACATTATAAGTATAATAAGCCGTTTGGAAACTTCAACTGTAAATGTGGTTGTACATTGTGCGTATGTAGGGCGGAAATTTTCGACACTCTCTGGTGTCACCGTGATGGTAGTGACTTCCTAGTAGCTGGCAGTCATTTGCTGTCGAGACTGTAAGTAGATCTTCAAGTGGTTCGACTACATTCGTTAGAAATGATTAAGAGTTCTCCAGGGGCAGTTGAAAGCCCATCTGAAATAGGGGTTATCGAGTTAAGAAAGAACTTCATAGATAAAACCGATAGGAACCTTTAGTAAACTGACAAAATGTTGACTCAGCATACTAGTTTCACAGGACTAGATTTTTAAATGGTAGCTTGTCCAACTCAGCTCCTTTGCATTCCAAATTTCCTGGGGTTTCCTTGTGATAGAGTAACGTCTGGTGCATACAGGATCAGAATTTTAATTGCCGGTGGAATTCATTTCGTTGTTGACCTGTTGTTCGCTTAAGATACACTTTTTGTACGGTAAACTTTCTGAAGTAAGGTGATGAAAATATCGCTGTGTGGATGAAAACTGTTTTCAGGAGCAACAAGATGCATTAGCTTAATCAAGGTGTCCAACGCTCACTAAGCATAAATAGGTAAATATGAAGTTCAAACCTGTTACGGTAATCAGTTTCTTCGTTTTGCATATATTCTCAAGGTCACACTGCCCTCACTTCTGTATGGAACCGGAGCAACGAGTTAACCAACTTTGACGAGTTCTGCTATATATTGAGTAGGGAGGTTACAACCTAACTTCTTAACGGCGATCGTTTTCTGTACATAACGTCGTTTTGTGTGGATTACAAAAGTATCTAGTCTCTCGGAGTAAACAACAGTTTTGTGTGGGTAGACAGTAGTGAGAAATCCATCAAATTTGTCAAATCTAATGCACACACAAAAGTCTTGTCATTCCAGAAATAGCGGTGGGAATAGAGTGAGTGAAGCCATCAGGCTTTGGGGTACGACGGATGGAAATATATACATGTTCAAAGGTCAAATGAAGTGATATTTCCTAAAATTTCGCGATAATTTTTATGTCCCGTAACATACTTTCGGTCTACACCCTGATTCATGGATATCCATGATGATACCATTACGGTTCCATTGACACGTTTGACTATCCACCCTCCCTCAATGCGTTTTCGATATGTGCCATGCCATCTTCGGCATACGTATGCGACCATGTTTTTCCTGCTGCGATTGTCTTCAGCTTTACACGTAAACATCAGATACTGTCAGTTAACTCAATCGTTTGCCAAACATCGAACACATTTACAATACCTATAATACGGACACGTTTCTTAGCCTCATTACACCTTGAACGTGCCACTCTGACTAACAGGATGCTATCTGTTGATTCCATACTTTTCTCGATAGATTAAATTACAACTGTTCTTTATTGATGTTTCATAATATCAAAACCACATAAATCTCTCAGGTAATCACGGCAACATCTAAACGTTCTCTTCTCATAAATAGTTGAATTAGTGTAAATTTCGAAAATAGCTTGTCAAGTGACATGCAATCACGATCAAATCTGGAGATCTTCGCCATAGTTCAGCATTAATGTTTTCGTTTCCTACCTTCTTATGATTGCACACTAGCTCATCTCTGTTCATCAATCAACGGCCACAGTCAGGTAGTGATCGACAGATTGGTTGTTTAACATGTTATGACTTTGGTTCTTGCTTGTAAGATATGCAACCCGGTAGCTGGCAATTTTATCCGCTGTTTCAACTGCAAAGTCCGTGGTGACGGTGCTAGATAGGTTGTTCAGCTGAATGGCGGGTTGTGTTTTTTGCCAGTCCAAGTATAGCCAACATGACCAGTTTTGCGCTGTCGTTTTCAGCGATTTTCCCCCAACTTAATCAACCGCGTCTCTTTTTTATACCATCATATACATTACGTGGTTGCAGTGGCATTGTTTGGAACTTCCATCGCTAGTTTTACTGTCTAATCAGCCTATGGATAATGGTAAACTAGTAATAACGCAGAACGTTCTCTACCTCACATTTGTGGCCAGTCTGTATATACTTATTTACTCCCTTGGACGAAAGTCGTGGGGGTACAATTAATATCATTCAACCGGCGTGAACCAGAATTGGAAAGTGCATGACTCTCACTCGGTACATTTTGATGCACGTAGACCATTTTCTCAATGTCGGTCGCGTAGACTCACGTCACTGATTCTGTTCTTGTTGTTGCTAAGCCCTACGAGGCGTACTCTTATATCTAGCAGTTCCTTCGAATATACTCACAGTTCGGTTGCCTTTGGGTTCACTAGATCACCATGTTATCTGTTTATGATTAGGTTCAAGTAATCGAACAGTTTTCAGATGTGGTTAACGTTGGCAGACGACTTAGGTCCTTGTATATGGCCGAACTGGTAGGCCGAAACGTTGCCATTTTGAAAAATTCGGTCTTTTTGATCTTACGACACTGGATACACATATGCTTACAGTAGGTCCATTGATGTTCAAAAAAGAAAACTCATTCTCCGATGGTCAGTTAACGACTTATTCGTAGGTATTGTGTGAATGTTCCTATCATCCCTAAACCGCCCACTTTATTTTCGCCATACACTCTTCCATTCTGACGCTTTCTTGTGCTTCTCACAGTCCAAACAACCGTTATATATGTTGTGTTTGTTGGTCATTATGCCGAACACGATGAGATTGGTTTGAGTGTGGTGAACACATGTTCGGAAATGATGGTTGAATAAACAATCCACATTCTTCAAAAATGGCATAGCCGATCATCGCTGAAGCCTCAAGAATAAAAGTAACAAATTATTATATTTGCCATGGACGAGTGGATATACATGTGGAGAAAGATGGAACAGCCTGTTTCTCGCATATGTCAGGTAGATCCATGCGCTGCCTGTTTTCTGTATATATGTTACGGCCCAAGCTCTGTTACCGTTTGTTTAAAGTTGAACTGTGTGCGTGTATATATTTTCCACACCAGTGACTTGAGCCATCATAGCCTGCTATCTTTCCTTCTCTTCAGCCTTGTTAGTACATTGTATATTGAAGGGTTGGTATGGTTTCTCAGCCCTATATCATCGACATTCAGTTGTCCTCCTAGTTTACATCTTGAATATTTTTCGACTCTAAAATATAAGGGTTTCACTCTCACATTGGCTGTCGTCCGATCAACAAACCTTGACCGTCTGGACTACAAAAGGTTTCAATCCGAGTTTTATTTCTTCCGGTTTTCACTTAATATGAGTAAAAACGCAGTTGGTGCACCGTAAGCTAGTTGCGATTATGCACCTACGTAGCCGTTCTTTAGTTTTGGTAGCTGAAAACGGATGCCATTGGCCGTGACATTGATAAATACAGTACCGCATTCATATAGCTGCCTGAAAACTGGATTTTATTGGGGAGATTAAATTTCACTGGCCCTAATTCGATTCCATTGTGTACGCAACGATCAAGGATAGAGGTACAGTTACCAAACTTCGAGTTAGCTCCACTGAATGATGCGAGGATTACTTGAATGCATTTGGCCTCACTTGAGGTCTATTTATCATCGATCGTTGTACATTCAGTAGCGTTGAATAGTCTTGATTTGTCGTGCTGTGTCAAGGATTGAACAGAAAACCGTCAGTACCTCTTTTTTTCATATTCACTTGATGTCGCCGACTAACTGCATGCTAACGGTTTCTTTTTGGTCTTCCTGAACTGTTAGATTATTTCGTATTTTGTGATATTACGGTTGTTCAAAGCTTTGACCGTCTAAATTATATATGAAGCCATTTTGTTGTCCTCGGTTAACACCCATTTTTTTAATCAATGGTCATTCTTGGCCGACCACTTCCACGGGAATATTTAAAATTGCCATACTACTTAAAACGTGTAACCAACGAACATACAGTTCCCTCGTCAATATTTATTACGTATTTCATCTAACCTCGCCTCTTTCCTACACGTCGTATGCTAACGGCCTCCCGGAATTGATTAACTTTGACCGTCCTTGCCACTGGACAATAGTAGAAAGACACCGAAGCGCAGTCACATTTTGACGTTGTTGAGCATTGTCTATTTAGTCGTCGTTGAACGCAGTCGTGTGATGTATAGGTTATTTATGTGTGTGTGATAAGTTGATCATATCACTCTTACTGGACATTGAAGACAATCTCTGTAATTGATCGTTTGCTTTTTTTGTCCGTGTTCCCGTTTGGTTTGTGAATTAGAAGAGAAATCGTTTAGGCCTAATGTATAGGTGGTGTTTCGGCCAGCTGGACGAAACGTTTTATTGCTACTTCAACTCCAGGTGTGAAGGATTACAGTAATAAATGTTTACTGAAAGTCCTATAATGACACGCCTCACTATAGTTGCAAACCACGTACGTTTGTTAACCGTTTATTGTTTCTCCTGATCTATTACCTTCTTATGCACCTTCCGATTTTAGATAAGTAAACTGGAATCCACTTTGCTGGACGAGTCTTCCGTGTCTAACGTCATCACTTCGGCTGCCAATGCAGTCGGCTCCACGGTTCTTCTCACTCCGACCATACTGACCACGAACTCTGCCGGCCTAGCTACGGTCTCTTCCGGCTCGCTTGCAGGTCGACAGTTCACCGTCGTAAATGGTTTGGGTGAATTGACCAGTGAGGCCTCACTGAGCGGAAATTCCGATATCAAAATCCCTACAGCCACAATCGCCGGCTTAGGGACTCCCATCTCCTCCTCATTGGGGACGGCAATCATCCTACCTATTTCTACACAGGTGCGACACTCAAACGCTTGTAGCTTCAACTTAAAAAAATGGCATTGTTCTGTCGCACAATTCTTGTTTAGTTGTATGCATGCACTGTCCAACATCTGTAACATCTACCATAAGGTTACATTGGCTTATGATCTAGACTCAAAACGTCAAATCATAATGACTGGTACTCGAATGAGCCCACTTGTGTTCCCAAATTTTACATTACAGCGAACGTCGACTAATTGTACGAACTTATGTTGGAGTCAGAGATTGACTGTTTGTCAAGGTACACTGTACTAAAATTAGATGACCACTCTCCCTTTTTTCAAACATCTATTTCTCTTTTAAATTTGGCGCACCTACTTTGAGAATCAAACTACCAATTATCAGTACACACCAAAATATTCTGAACAAAACAGGATTTTGATATATTTGCAGTTTAAAATTTGGCCATGAACAGAAACTAACGACATGACTTCTGACTATTACAGCTGTTTTCTACAGACGAAAAATCAGACTGTGGAATTGAATAATAATCTATTCTGTGTTGGCCAGTTTTGTGTGGTTAGCCGGAACTTTGTCGGTCATACGGAACACCCGGTTGAGGTTGACGCGATGGCTCACACTGGCAAAATATGCAACTGCTGCACTGTTAAATGTCTTGGTCAAACCAATTCTGAGTCGTGCAGAATGGTGTTCTTCAATTTGTTTGAATGAACGCCTAGTCATCCTACCTACATATTCCGATGTTCAGCAGTAGAAAGTTGAGCACATAAGCTTAGAATGAGAGCAGTTTGCTTTTTGGGCCCAATGTTTTTGAGGGGCTGTGTGAAACCGGTTATGTAGTGTGCGCCTGAGAGTCTGATTGAGTCGACTGTTAGGGCTCTCCTAAGTGGTCTCACTTTTAAATGCTAAACGAGTTAATATGGCTTCCTCATTCATTGTGATGACTGAATCATGCTCCATGTTGCAAAACGGTAATTTGTTGGCAACTATCTTTGTCTCTTGATCTAATTTCACAAGCTAGCTTTTCCATCGTGCCTTTGGTTCATTCAGATGTATCCGAAAGACATAACTAACACGCACCCGTGGGGGCGGTCATATAGTTTTTTCGCGGACACTTGTGAGACTTGTCCACCTTGGCTTCAACATATCGTGAAATTGTTCTACCCTTTCTTCCATTACGTTCGTATGAAACCGATACCTTACTTGTTTACTTCTCAGTACATCAAACCACTTTTATGTTTTCTTGTTACACAATAGTCTTTTCGACGAGATGTCGGTCATGCGTTGTGTGGGTACGTGTTTGAAGGATTGAACTAGTGTACATTCACTGCCTAGTATTTCAATTTGGTCTCCATAATGCTGTTTATTAACCCAGCAAAAACCAATGGATGTTAGTTATTTGTTTTGTGTTATGACACGTAAACAAGAAGATTGTGCAGCTTACGGTTTAACACAGCAAAATCCTCAATAACTTATCAGCTAATTTCGTAGTTCCTTGACATTGTATATAAACTTGTTTGATTCCTTTTTTTATGGCTATCCCTATCCTTTCATTCTCTACTCACTTTTTGTCCAATCTAGCTGGCTATTGTCAACGGGTCCACAACCACAGTGACTACCACTGATACCATGGAGAACAATAGATCGTGACAACCTAGTCGTCAATTTGCTTAAAAGGTCTAAGCTCCGTGTTCCTGTATCACTATTTTGCTTTCATTTCTTCTTCCTCTGTTTCTTTCTGTGAGTTTGTGGTCCTCTTTCTTCATCGGTTTCGTTTGTCAGCCAACGTATCTTCTATGCATCTGACTGACACTGTTTTGTTCGCAGCATACACAAGCATACGTATTGTCCACTTTCGCCTACAATCGTTTCATACTCCGGCTATTGCTATCATTTTGCATCTGAAACACGCATACGCACGGCTTGCTGTACAGTTTATGAATCACGGCGCCTTTTCTACTGGCGAAATCAGTTTATACACACGCATATTTGCCTATTCACTGTTGTTATCGTCGCTCCGATTGTTTTCCGTATTCTGCCTTGTATATTGTGTGCCCCTCCCCCTTCAGACTGTGGGTTTGTTATCTTGGTTCTCTCTGTCTGTCACCACACGTCCCTTTCACGTACATGTCTATTTACAGCCGCATTTAGTATACGTTTCATGGTATGTGCGTGCCGATCTAAGAAGATTCTGTCGGTCACATGTGTGTATAAAACGAATAATTGTGCGGTATGTATTTATGTTTTCACTGTTGCCTCGCTGCTGATTCCACTATCCTCATCCATATATATATGTGTATATCTAAGGCGGCATCTTACTGCTGACCTCTGCTTTTGTAATGCTCTCTCATCACTATAAATGTGTATCTTCTCCTCCACGATATCTGTTAATAGTGATATCCTTCTCTCGCATTTATTCTGACAAAAATCGTTTGTGGTGGTTTTTTACATTCTTTATTTGGACCTCTTCGGGTCATTGCAACGTGTGTATGTTTCTTGAAAAGAGGGTTACATCGAAACATTTTGATAATTCAAGGGTTTCGCATTGCCTATTCAACTGTCCCGTAATCGTGATTCTGTTTCATATCCGCGTATGTGCTGATTGAGGTTACGCTAATTAGATCCTCTTCGATCTGTTGTCCCAGATCTGCCGCTTCGATTTGATCGTATTTTCCGTTGTTGGACTGCATTGCACTGGGCGCAGAATGTCCACGACCGTTTACGCATGTACTCAGTTGGACGCGTAGGAAATAGGCGACGTATAGACAAATCTGAAAGAACAACATAGAGAGTAGGCTTGCGTTTTAACAATTAGGTTACGTTGTTTACACGTCTGAAAAATGTGTTCATTTGATCAATGTTATTTAACCATACTTCAACAGGTATGGTACCCTGGTTGTAAACTTTATTTCGTCGCTATATTCGTTTATATGGTTGCTTCCTATTGTGTCCGTATGTGTGACTGTCTCAATCTATAACTATATCCTGAACCCAAAGCATCACACTTGTGCAGTCCATTTGTGGAAGCAGTTTAACATCTGTGAGTCACTTGTTCATATAACTCAGAAGACTGGTTACGAAGCCTCCTAAGTTTCAGTTTCACCTACACGCCAAGTTTGTTTTTTCCTTGTTTAGGCATGTCTGCCGAATATGGAGCATGTGATCTTGCTATATTTGTGGAACGCTAGTTATTCTTGGTCAACTTGCTAGTCACACTGGATTATCTCAAGTGAAACAGTGATCACTTATGTAGCATGTAATCTCTGAGACGGGAACTAGGTGCTTCATAATCATCACTAAACAGAACCAAACAATTACGTGGTCGCCAGTGAATCTTTACAGTCCAGCCGTGTGGTTTTCGCCAATAGTTAGCTGACAGTACAGTCATTAATAGCTTTATTCCATTGAACACAGCATCAACTAGTTCAGAATGTTTATCGACATTCAAGGACTATCTTAGGACGCTTAATTTGGTATGCTGGAGAAGTGATTGGGGACTCCAGTTTTTGCAATGACGAGACGAAATGGAAAGCTGTCCAACTGAACTTCCTACTAAAGTAGATGAGAATTATTCGAGATTGTCATTGCTACTGGCCGTGTCACTGGTTGGAGCCTATATATTTCACTTTAAAAGCTGTTTACAATTTGGTGATTATTTATTGCTAGACTTTATGCTTTGACACTCAGCTGGGTGCTTCCGTTTAAATCATTTTTGTCTCTGCATTGTCGTCACGTTAATTGTACCTAGTAGACGTATTTACCTAATAGTTGGTTCTGAGTGTATCTACATTACTGTGGACCGGATGATCAGGACTCTAAGTGATCTGCACTCAAGATATTCCGTTATGTTGACGCGGAATACGGCTCTCAGGGCAGGAGGTGAGAAGGATATTGACCTACAGCGCTGTGAGAAAATGTAGGTAAAAGGTTATCAGGCGCATGAATGGTTCTTGGTGAGCCCCATCTCACATTGGGCAGCCATACGCTCAAGTAGGCGCAGCACGAAAGGATCCTCGCTCTTTCTGCTTCTCAACTGAAACCACATGCGTCCCTGCGATAGATGCAACAACTACCGGGTAGCGCATAACTATCAGAAGCCACTGCTCGCTGAAACAGATAAACAACGTTGACTGGAGGGTACGGAGCTGGTTACTTGGAGTGACCATTGGAACAGAGGTGGAAAGGAACCCCATTTGAGAAATCCCGATGACTGATTAGTTCGCGGAAAATATTTCAGTTTCCAGAGATAAAGCGGTGATTCATTGATCATCTGAGTGGGATTTTCCTCATCAGAAACAACAGAACTGCACTGGATGCTCACGGTGAATCAATCTACTTTAGGCGCACATTTCGCTGTCCGAATGCAAGGTGAAAAAATCTAACAGCATGATAAGGTCTGACTATACGTATTCCATCTCTATCAATGTTTAGATTGACCGGCCCAAAGCTGTGACGGGAATTTCGGAGAACTTATGGGGCATCATCCTAATAAAAGTATTCCAGAAAGGGCGAAGTTTTCATCACGAAAAGGGTATGGAAAGTGCGCTCTTGCTGTAACGCTGTCGCCTTCGTTGTGACGTTCCTCGTATGTAGCATTCAAGAAAGGTCTGTTTCAGTATAAAAACGAGAGAGTGGAAAGGTCATATTTCATTGACCTTTTTGAACTTTTATCCTAAACACTACATTCCAAGGTGGCCTCAATTATTTCTCACTCACTTTTGCGTTTTATGCATGAGGTTTTTCACGGCTGTTATATTCATTGAAAGAATGCTTGCGGCAAATGTGTTTCGTGTTTTTACATATGTACGAAAAGAATAAACATTATAAATTATGAATAATTATCCACCATGTTAGAGGTGACCTCTCCTTCGTGTCTGGAATCCTACGCAGACCCCGCCGCCCGTTGTGAAATTGACCTACGCTCAGCCTAACCCATAACTTCTGAGGTCGCGATGTCAAACGAACTTCTTGAATTGCAGACCACATTCACCTGGCTTCCGTGTACGTCCAGTCTGAAACACTTCATCCGAGTCTGTTGTACCAGCGTCATGAATGAACGAAATTCAAGCGCAGACTTGACGCATACATTCAACACACTAAGCTATCTGGTGAATTATGTTCAATATTCATTGTTGTCATCTGTTTGTTGCACGCCCAGATGTGCCAAAACCAGTACCGGTAGACTATGGTCAAGTTTCTGACTCCAGTTTAGACCATTCTTTTTTTAAATTCACGTCCTTGGTTCCTGACTTCCTCTGTTCGTCTTATTTTAAACGTTCTGCTTTCCACTGACCTTTGTTTTCGTAGTCCGACAAAGATTCTTGTATTTTTCTGTAAATTGCATGCTTGATCTCTGACATACTCAGATTCACGGTCTGCTGGTCGGCAGCTCCTTCGAGTGACACCGTATTCCACTACTCAAGATCCAACCGAGGATGTGTGCGGTGTGGTCACACCGAGTGATAAATGTGTGATCTCATATTTGTGGCAATCCAGCTCAGCATAAACCGTATACGACCCTCCATACACGGACGGGGTGGTCTGGTCTTCGCCTGAGCCCCCCTGACAACTGGGTGCGAATGAGTTAGTTGTGTTCACGCCCTGCATCTGTCGTTTCCACGTTTTTCCACATCGTACAGGCCAAGTGAGCACTGTGTCTACGGTCACACAACCTCGTTCGTCACTGAACGATTTAAAGTGGACTCGAAAAAACCCCTTTGGATATCTTAGACCGATATCGAGTCACGATCTCGAAACATGCTAAAACGTCGTCGAGTCATCTTCAATTGATAAGGGTACATTGCTTGCTGTCTTAACTGAATAGTTGGGAGTCAAATCTCTGACCCTGTACTCACTGGAGTTGGTACAAGAACGGGTGTTTTCTAGTCTGACATTGTACATAATCAAACTGGACATTCTGGATTGACTCACGTGGACTAGAAACGAGACGAGAAGAACGCATAGACATGCTAGAATTGCTGCACGTGGATGTGCCCAATTCAGTCCCGGGTAGACTTGCCCGACTGCCACTGGGCCAGTCAGGTCACCGAGCCAGAAGAAATAGCTGAACATGGAGTAGAGGATGCCAGCCAGTATGGGGTAAATCACGTGAATCAGACGAAAAGGAATCGCCGATATACCCAGATCCAGGATAGCCAGTATGGCTGAAAGACTGTGCTTCAGTCTACCCCAGCCACTGGCGAACACACCTGCAATGAATGGGATCCAGAAAAGATTTTATGAAGGTCAAATAACCAGTGGTTGTGATTCTTAACAGGCATCCTATAATTTCAGACTGGACAATGCACGATGTCAGAAACGTTTTTTAAAGGGTACGTTTTGGATAACATGTGATCACACTGATGGTTTTAGTAAAGGTAAACAATGCTTTCTCTGTGAATTTTCCAATAGAAAAACCGTGCTTTGGTATTTAGTATATAAAACCTATCTGAGTGAACAAGAAGTGACATTGTATTTTTTGAGATTAACGGTTAACTGGTAATAGCATGTGTACCACTTCGTCATGTTAGTAACATGCGGCTATGTCGTGATTTTATTGAAATGTTGATTACACTTATGAGTACTGTTTGTTACTTCTAATGCTCACCTGGCACATGGGATGCGTAAAACTAATCGGTAAAAAACGTGCTTCATTATTTGGCCGAGTGATCGCGTATTCTTGGTTTTGTAAATAAAACCAGTGTAAACGTTTCCTAGTCCAGCCGTTGGAAGTGGCGACTTCCCTTCCTTGACCCTACTAAAGACATGTGGATTTGGATCGATAATACCCAGACAGCCAATGGCTATCTAAAGTCCGAGGAAAAATCGGTTGAGGTCACGTCGGTTTGAACAAAGTCACGTTTCTGACCTGTATAACGTTCTGGATTTAGTAGTAGCCCGAAACCAACTACCGTGTCCACTGCGCCTGGTACTTCCGAAATCATTTTTATCCGAGTTTATGAGAGGTGCACATGGCGTTAACAAACCCAAGTTTTCGCATTTTGTACACGATAAGACTTACCAAGGTCACTGCTGGACAAGGCCACCCAAAAGACAAGGCAGACGACCAGTATGCCATTCACAGCAACCGTATAAAGCAGCCACATTGGTTGGTACAATAGAACTGACGCATTTTCTCCTGAATTGAAAACAAGATAGTTGAAGGAATTAAACGAAACAGTTCTGTACAACTTAATCTTATAAATACATATGAGGTGATGAGTAGTAGGGGATTTTTATCTTCATATAGATTGAACATCACCCACAATTAATCGTAACTGTCGCATTCCCATAGACTTTCCAATTAGCCCATTTCGAAAATATAAGGTGAACAATGTATAGAATAGTAAAACTTGGTAACGAGTAATAACTGGATTGCAACTGTCATGTGCATTCATGGGATGCTTTTTGTGTTTTACTGACATTTTCGCAGTTTAACGACGGGTTCTGTTAGTCCACTTTTGGAAATAAACACTAGACTAGGGTCTTGTGACTAGAATTTTTCACCAATGTTGGTCATCCATACCCGAACCGGAAGGTAAACTCTATCCACCGTACCTGTGAGAAAAACACCACCACGATATCAACTTACTATTAAGCGTGACCGAATAACCTCATCCGAATTGTCTGCCAGGATCGCTGATGAATACTGCTCAGAGATGTGCGGTAATTTCCAGCCGAGTCAGGGTAGGCGAACTGTTTATTTCACCACAAATAACTCCATTAGGAGGATTGATTAATTAAATGAATACCTCTTAGTTCATGGTGTTTGTTGAGCGTGGAGTTCAGCAATAACACCACGTAAAAGACGTCTGACGTTCAAGGTCATCCGCGTGTTAATGGATAGGTCGTCTCACTGTTACTCGGGTCGGCTATCCGCACACATTGTCGTACAGAGCAGATACTTGAAAGGCGAGCTACCTTTGAGCATCGCGTGAGTAAACCAATAACTTAGGTTGTCAATCTTGAAGCATTCGTGATCCACTGTGAGGTGAGTGGATCCAACCTACGACAGAATCCGTGGTATTTTTCAGAAACTGTGCAGTTTGTTTAGAAGTGGAGATTAATTTTTATAGAAGAATAAACATAACTCAAGCTAATAATACACTTTATGCTCGGAAAGAAATAAATTTTAATGGACTGTTTCAAAATAGATGCAGAGACTGTAATACGTCTAAACAGGGGAATTGTGGACAGCATAAGAGGTCAAATTACCTTATACTAAGGAAAATCCACCCAAATGAAGATAAGTATCGACAGCAGTAACTAGCCAAACAGGTACAATGAGGCAGACGTCGATACAACACTTGCATGAAAACCGTGTTGCGTCATAGGGCTGGAATTTCGCCTTAAGACAACACCCAGACGAACGGCAATTTGATAAAGTGAATTGGATATTAAACATCCTATTGTATTAGGCCGATTTTCCTTCAGTAGGACAGGTAATCGACTGTGTAAATCTTTGGCTGGTCCCAGGAAGAGTTAATCCAACTGGAGATACGATTGACTAACGTGGTACGTTGCACAACGAGTAAACACTGATGTACATAACTGCCTTACAGTACCGTTGCAGGTGAAAACAATGCAAACACGCAACCTGAGGCAGGCCATGCCCATCCAGACCAACAGTATCCTAGCAAGTCGCATGTGTGTAATGTTCAAAGCGTTGTGCCCAAAAGTATACCTGCACGGGGCCTTGTACACAAACGAATCATCGTGTTCAAGTGCGCTCATTCGCATGCGCTTGCTGAATCGATCACTACGCAACTGCGCGTTATACGATTTAGCCGTTGTGAACATCCACCTATGAATTTCCACAAACTTGACAAGTGTCAATCACTGGGTTGATTCTCAGTGTATGCATTCGGACAACATACTACTAACCCATGCTTTGTGTAGTTCGTCGACTGAAGATCAATAGTAATACGAAAACTGTTGGTTCAAGCAGTTTTATTAGTGAACGCAATCGATAACCAAATCGGTCAAGATGGAGTACTGATAAATTGATGGTGCACATTACTTCAAAGTAATGTCTACACCGTCGCCACTGTCAAGTAAATTAGACTCGAGAATGACTACATGTGAATCATCAGGCTACCTAACAGTTGACTGACACAGAGCATACGATTATCTGTTCAATAATGATTGCAAAGGAAACTGAAATCGGTTGCTAATAATTCAGAAAACTTCAGTCGTGTTCGTCTCCAACATTGAAGACATGCGATCCATGTAACCTGAATCTGGGGTTTTTAGGATTGTTGCAGAACAATTGTGCTCATTGTATGGGAATTTTGCTGTTATAGGACTAAGTTAACCATAAACTAAATATGTTCAGAAAAATATGACAGTGCAGGCTGAGGAGATCGTTCAATGCAAACTTGTAAATCGACTTGCCGTTCATTTACAATCTGTACCCAACCTCTCGTGATAATGCATACCAAGTATAAAACAGCTAGCTGTGCGCCCAGTATTTTGCAGGTTCGGTATACTTATTAGTAGAGGTCATTACTGCAGAACATTCGTCTACCGCTTGTTCCCAGGTAAGTTTTGGATAGGCACCGTGGTGCAATCTCGGGGTGCGAGCGGATACACATGCGTTCGGTTTGCATCGTGACTGACCGAAATGCACACGACGAATTCCAGAGGTCAAATCGCACACTTCAATGCAACCTATCTATGAGGGCATCAGACAGTGCACACACTCACTCAACGAGTGGTTTGCCTGTGTGGCTGCTCGGGAGCGTGGTGCAAGCAGCTGATTGGGCGTTGTGTGGCCAATGCAGCTAGACTAGGTTATTCGAGACTTTAGTTAACATCAGGTTGAGTGAGGGCCGGTTTCAGCTGCAGTAACACTCTAGTTCATGCTTGCTGAACATCGTGAACTAACTGTTGCCTCAGGTCTGCTGCACTGATTGATGCGAACAAACCTGTGCACGTGTAGGTCATTAGTCCACTTAGCTCGAATAAACCAGCTAGCACTTAGACGGTGGTTCAACGTAGAATACATGATTAAACTGACGAAAATAGTAAAACGGAGATAATTCTGATTGACGATCAGTCAGCGATCGGCTGGATGCATCATTCCAAACCTGTTAGCGGATGAAACACAGCTACAATACGTATAGGTACAAAAAATGATGTAACCGCTTCCATGTATCCCGGATACAACCACGTCTTTCAGCTTACTTCTTCTATAGACATGCCTTTATATATGTCTTCTATAGAAGGCCTGCTAGAAATCCTTTGCCATTTTCATCAATCGTGCAAGTGTCTGCGCGCAGCGAATGCTTGAATTTTCTGAACGATTCACCTAATACATTTATGCTTAAGGTCGTTCCGTCTGAAATTTTTCTGCTGTTGTTTAAATTGCACATAGATTCTGCACACTTCGTTTGGCGCATTCCTTGAGTGTTGTCGGGTAGACGCAAGCTGATTTCGCGCCTTCTCATGTGTTCTCTTGTTTGTTACTGTTTGTCCATACGGATGCTAAATATTTCTTCTATTTCAAAGTCCTGCTGGGAATGTATGGTTTGTTCCTAAACTCTACCACGTTCCTTTAGTTAGATACCTGTTAAGACTACCTTTCATGAGAAGCTCTCTAAAAGACTAGTGGACGAGAGTCAAGCATGTCTCTGAATACTCACCACATTGATTAGAAACAATATTAAAATAGCTATGAAGCGGAACATTCTCAAAAGCAGTTCGTATGACACTCAAGTGCCATTTTTTCTAGTCTACCCAATCTATGGATAACATGAAGTCATTGCTTGAATTGTGATAACACACCTTCCCATTTCATCATCGTATCAGAACTGCACTACTTAATGTAAAACCGTAAACAGATAGATTTAAGTAATTGACAATTGTGCCATTGTTAGGTCATTTCTTACTCTGGTGAAGTTCGTTTAACAAATGAAGATTGTCATTCTGTTTGGACAGCCAGAAATGTGTCTAGAAACAACAGTTACTACTCTCAACTATCAATTTTACCAACCAGACGGAATGATATTGTATCGTTTTATCTCATCGGCTACATATCATAGACACGCTCTTTAATTACAGTATATTAGCTATATCAGTCGAGCGAGTCTGTCCATCAGAATTGGGCGAACAACTCCAGCATATGCAAATGGTCTGTATAAACAAGATTTGCACGCACAAATCCAGTCAATAATGCCTACTCTTCAACATAGCCTTGCTAGGTTGGGACAGAGACGAGTTTGTTTCTCGAAATAGTACAAAAACCGACCTATGAAGTTATCGTACAGAGTCTGGGGAATTAGATTATCACAAATCACACATCATTTAAAATTTGATCATAGTTTTCGCATTTAGATGTACTTTCCGGCTTGCTCCTTTTGAAAGGAAGTAATAGATTCGGCTTTTGTTCTCACTAGCGCCCATCGGTAATACGTATTTTCGGTCGGACAGGAACTTGTCTTCTGCTCATCGTGAATATGCGGATAACGTGTTAACTACACTTCAGTAACCTCCTGGTAAGCATGATCAGATACTGTCTCACAAAACAGTAAACTGCAGTCTCATGTAAATAGTGAGTGGCAAGTCTGATTAGTTGGATGGGGAAGAAGCAAAATCACTCTGCTCTCTTCAGTCGACAAATCTGTGGTAAGAATTTTTCAATTAAGTTGAAACAACTGTCTTCGGCAAACCAACTGAACCAGGTTTCACTCAATGACTGAAGCTCAGGGATCTCAGCTGTTGCAAACTGATCACACATGCGTTACTGAGAGGTCGATGAAGTTGTACGTTTTTAAACCTCTGTTGAGCCTGTTCAGTCAGTCGTTGAGGTGTGTTGAGTCACGCACTAACAGGAGCTTTGGTTAGTTCTATCTACGTTAGTGTCAATACAAATGCGGGTGAACTGGTAGCTTACGTGAAGGAGAGGAGTATATATTGGGTTGCGTATTGCATTCATGTGATCCGCTAGTTGGGATAAGCATAACTTGTGTAGTTCAAATGCTGAATACGTGCATCCAGGCAAAATAAGCATCGTGTGCCGTGTAAAAACTGCTGGATGATCTTTAAACGGCAGACGGAGAAAGATCTCATTTTTAGTGGTTTTCCACACTAAGTCTTATCTGCTTTTCTTTCAGTGCACGGCAATAAGCTTCATGGTTAGATATTGTTAGAAATGCTTCTCATATATTGGCTCACATTTCCATGCGTTCTGCAAACTTCAAAAACACCATCATCATAACAACCATGAGCCTGACCAAAGGATACTGTGACTCGGACCGCCGCTCACCTCAACAGTGACGTGGAATATACTAGAAGAAAACGTTACTAAAGAGAAAACTAAGCGGAAGAACTAGAAATGGTATGGATACAGGTACGCCATTGACTGCAGTACACCGCCATCTCGGATAACGTCTCTAACCAGCGGTTTGAGTGATCACGAGGACCCCATCCAGGCAGGCGACACCTACCCACTTTGCTCAATGGAGCAGTCAAGGTCTTCATATTTCGTGACCACGTTGTTGGTTGACCACCACGCGGTTTTACCCAATTGTTGGTGGCCTCAGTATATAATGCCCAGTACGGCAAACGATCAGATGGCACACGGGGTACGTGACCCAACCATCGCAAGCTGTGTACCGTGATTAGTTGACCAATTGATCGCGTATCCCGAGCGTTCCGGAATAGGCGCCGGCGAACGGCCACATTGCACACGCGATCAGTCCACTTAATATGGACCAATTGGCGGCGACAATGATGGTCAAACACAACAAGCCTGTTGATATCTCCCTTGTGAGCAGGCCACGTTTCCGAACGATAGAACAAAATGGAGCGCACACAGGCATTATATACCATTCCCTTCAGCGACAATCGGACATCTTTTCGACGCCATAGATGACGCAGTCTGGAAAAGACAACTCGTACCTTTGCAATCCTCGGTGATATCTCATCAGCAATATTACAGGCTGACGAGATAGTGCTACCCAAGTATGTGAAACTGTTCACAGTCTCAAGCGGATTACCTTAAGTAAAGAAATTAGAGGTGGAAATGTCCCACTCTTGAAGCAACACTGCATTTTGAAGATGCAAAGCGCATTCCGTACATACCAGCCCGGTCATTCACCTTGTCCAGCATAGTCTGCATGTCATCGGCGAAAGGGCTGAGAAAGGTGATGTCGTCCGCATACTCCAGATCGGTCAATCTAGCGCCAGGAAGAAGCTCAACACCAAGCCCACCGGATTCCCGAAACGCATCCACCGGAATTTCATTCATGACAAAACTGAAGAGGAAGGGGCAAATCGGACACTCTTGACGAACACCACTAGAAGTAATGAACGCCCGAGACAGTTGTCCGTAAACTCTTACCCTGTTTGCAGAGTGAGCATACAGTGATCTCAACAGATTCACGTGTTTCCCTGGTACTCCGTTACAAACGAAACAGCTTCAGAGAACGTTAAGAGCAACTGAGTCAAAAGCAGGCTTTAGGTCCAAAAAGGTCACGACTGTCGGCTGTCTGTAACAGTGCCGATGTTCCAAGATCCGTCGCAAGGTAAAAATATGATCAACGCACCCCCGACCGGATCGGAATCCTGTCTGTTCTTTACGTATCTGGCTTTCTCAGGACTTAGTGAACCGACGTAAAATAAGGCCAGTGAGTAACTTGGACGCAATAGACACCAAACTGATGCATCTGTGGTTGTCACATAGACTTCGGGCCCCCTTTTTGAAAACGAGAATGACTGTTAATAGGCACCAATCTTGAGACACCCCTTCAGTCTCCCAAATCGTCTGGAGGAGTTTTGTCAGTTCTGATATCAACCTCTCTCCACCATCCTTGAAAAGAGAAGGAGGGAGGAGGTCTGGACCAGGAGACTTATTACGCTTCAATAACTTAAGCTCCAGGACCACTTTTGCTTCCGACGGAGGACCGTCTGGAATGCAATAACTGTCCATTCGGGTCCCGTCGTTCACATTATTTGGTTCAGACCAGCTGAACTCTTCTTTAAAATGTTCAGCCCATCTGTCAAGTCGGCGCGATTGATTGGTGACAAGTGAACCATCTTTTTCACATGTGATCTCACACCGACTCGGTGACCAGTACAATCACGGATCAGGAAAAAAGCTTTCTGCTATTCGCATACAAAAAGTCTTTTTTTACCTCTTACGACTGTTTGACCAAGTATTCAAAAACGTCGAATTTAGCACATATCAGAGCCAACTCAGATTGTACCGGTTGTTCTTGTCTTACTGCAGTAAGGGTGAACAACTACACTATATTACTTGCCGGTAATCAGGACGAGGCACGTTGTCAAGTACCGCAGTACTCGGAGCAAAATACAAGATGGAACACGAGTGCACTCCGGGAAGAAGTGTTTTCCACGCATATACGTAACACTGGCAATCGTGGCGTTCCAAGTTTATTGTTATGTGCAAAAGAATGTTCATGTTCGAGATGGTTTTGTAGCATATACTGCTGTTGTCAATTTTCTGAAAGAAAAATCTTCGTATCACCCTTGTTTTTGACTCAGAACGCCAGTACAGTGTTCTGATCTTCAGATTTTGATATGTTTACTGTGATATACAACTGTAGTCTATCCCTTCATTCTTCCATCAAGCCTGATGTGTTAAAAAAATACCGATCGCTGGTCTAATGCCTTAGTCCATTTGTTGTAGGCACGACAGTATTTGATACAGGTTGATTACTAGATCCGTTTCGTACGGCAAACTGTCCTCCGTCTCCGTACTATGCTAGTGGAAGTGACTAACTATAGAACGTTGCATGTCGAAGGTAAGTCTCTTGGGTTGAAACACTGCGAATGAATCAGCCTCTCGGAAAAAGTTATTGCATTGACATTTAATGCTTTTTGAAGAAATGGTAGAAAACAGTAGCCAACAGAATTGAAATGCTCTTCCACTAGGAAAAAAACCAAGTGGTGTAGACACTAATGCCCAACTTAACTTCTCGGGATTGATCAGTTATGACCAGGGAAAAAAATACTATCATCATAAGAAAACAGTCTAGCAAAAAAATCGAAGAATTCAACAGTTATAGGGGATTCCGGAAGTTCCCAAATAATTCCCGTCACTAATCAATTAATTTCGAATAATTTAATTCACCCGTCTTTTTCACATCCGGATATAAAGTCAATAACAAGAGTTTTGTGGATGTTTGTCTAAACACCAGTACTATTCATTCTTCTATCGATATGTTAAAAAAGTGATACTTTCGTTGACTGCTCCAGGTGATTTAAATCTCATGATGAGTTTCGGCACAGACTGTACAATATGTAACTACCCTGCAGTCCATCCCTAATTTTGGACTCAGGAATTTTTTATGAATTACGTTCTACCTGTTTTAACGTGATGCTGGAGTTGTTTTATCGTTCCTCGTAAATATATAGCCTTATCACTTGACAACACCAAACAATACTACAGTACTTGTTACGATAAACTCATTTAAAATTATCGCTTTTACTTAAATTCTAACGTACATTGGAGTTATCAAACTCTGTTTGCATCCGCTGTGACATTCTTAACAATGTCACGATCTTAATAAGCACAGCTCACATATTACGAGACGATCGAGCAAACTGAGCAGTACTCACATGCGAACTTGGATGAGCGTTTGCATATGTCAACTTAGTCACGTCTGATATGAAGTCATTGGTATGGTGGTCAACAAGGTTGTCTCAGGAAAGCGTGGCCGGAGTTCTACTTCCGGCCGTCGCAACGACATGCCATATTGACGAGCCGTAACAAAACTGGAACTTGAGTTTAATATTCTGTTTCGAAAACAGGTAACTGAAAAATCTATATGGACGCGACAGTTGAGATAAACTGTGAATAATATACAGTTTATAGTAATTGCATCTCCTTGAAAATTTTTTTAAACCCAAGCACTTTGCCGAATACGCATCAGCATGTGTCCACTGAGGCATGTTTCTGTTCGGCTCCGTATGCCTATAAAATTATTGATAAACTGGCGTATGCAAGACATGTGTTGTTTCCAAACACTCATTCGTCTAGGTATTCTTCGCCGTTCCCCATTTTTTCAGCGGGAGTTTTTTTTACGAAACCCATTGAGTCATAATCACAAATCGTTGTAAGGAATTGGTTTCTAGTACGGTTTGGTGAAAAAACAGAAGGTCCACAAGACACGGTGTATGTCATGTCAAAAGGTATTGTTTTCCACATAAATCATGAAAATCAAGATGGTGCTTAACTTTGTCAGGTTTGTCTACCGCGAGTTGATGGTAGTTTTTCTTTCCACCACCGTCGACAGAACACAGAATGAAATTGTGAGAAATAACGAAATGAGGTTTGACGGAGCAGCCAAGCGTGTGTGTTGTATACAAAATAACATGCCCAACTATCATGTCGATTTCCGATTCGTTCAAAATTTTACTCATGTCCTATGCGGGGTTGCGCCTCGTAACTGATGCAATCGATATGGAGCCACTTATGGGCGGTCTTGCAAATGACTCCATTTAGGCGACCTACCATACGCCAATCATCGGGCTTCTTCGAAAGTATCAATAATGCGCCTGCGCGTATCAGGGCTAATGCGGCTGTACTTGCATTTGTCACCTATGGTTGATTTTGAAATACTAAAACATGTTTACGAAGCCACTTGACTACACTCGTGTTGCAGGTCACAGTACGACTGACAACATGAACTGGTTCGTGCTCTCTACTCCCTATGGGATGGACTCTATATCCTGATTGGACCATATGACGGCTTTGACAAATCTCTCTCATTTATTGCCCTATCGCAACAGCCAATGCGTGCAGTCAGAATCAAAAAGGCTGTAAAGCATGAATCCTCTAGACTAATCATGAACCAATTCCATAGCCTGAAAATACAATGGAAAAATTCTATTGGTTTCACACAAAAGATACATTCTTATGCCTGAAAGATAAATCGGTATAGGAAAACGTATAGAGACCGTATTAATGATGTGCATGTTGAGACTTATCATGCTGACAAAGTCGGCGAGAAGCTGTTGTAAAAATCAATAAAGATTTCACTTGATTCCACTTTCATATGTCGAGTTTTTGTGTCTAGTATATTTCGTTGACCAAGTGTGGAGTAAGATGCAGACATTGACGGAGAGCAGGTAGGGTTCCTTAAAGGTTGGCGAGGTAGACCAGATCCTCGTTGTTAAACAAACAGTCATCAAGGCAGTCATCTAATTACCGCCTGACGATAAGTAGTAGATCTTCATCACAAGATTCAGCAAGAGTGCGGTTAACCAGACAGAGAGAATTATCAAACACAGATGTGAATATCCAATTTTTTTGAGAATGTGCTTCGAAATGAACGGACCTGCTAGCTGAGTGTACGAGCGAACACATATTGTGTTCAAATGACGCCATGGCATCCGTAACATGTACGGCGGTCCCCATATGTCGATGCGTTAGATGGGCATTCGATGAACTGTACAGGTTGTCCCGTATATGTGGATCTGGGTACAAAGTCCAATGTTGGAACCACAGGGCTTACCTAACGAACAGACCACGTAGTCTGGTCGGGGAAGCGAACGGACACAACACATCGCTGAAACCACAGGCAGATTAGCTGACTGCGAGTAGAGTGATGATGTACGAGGATTTACAGTACATCGACCCACGATTCACGATCGACAACACCTGACTGCTCACATGTGTTTCAGTGCTTGCGGGATAATGCTGGATGGGTAACCAGCAGGCATAAGTCAATGCAAACGATTGAAGTAAAAATACGGTATTTTCCTAACAGATTGTGAAGTCCCGACACTTTTTTCACCAAACGATCGACAATGAAAATCGCGTTCACAAGCAAAACAGATCAACGAACTACCAGAAGAGTGATAGAAAACTAATAATTTTCTTGTAGTATCTGAGGCACGTCGTACAGTTTTTAGTTTTACCTTGCGGCTTGTGGTCTCTGACGTGACATTTTATAGCCGCGTTCTCGAAGAAGCTAAACACGAATAAAACAATGAGAGGACGCAATACATGTGATAAAACATGGGCATGTAACTTATTTTAAACAAGTCAGAATTCCACAGAGCGGAAGTCATTGATTAAGGAATTAAATAGACGGGCACAGAAACTGGAAATGAAAATTGCGGGAATATCGACTACCAAGGTGGCCGCAGCGTCAATAGAAATTGCTCTTGAACACACCGGGGGCGACTGTGACGTTTGATAGCCAAAGCCTCAGCAAACTGGAGTATGCGTTTCCGGTTGCTTCAAAAATCACTGAGATTACGTCAGAAACTTTGACTCCGTGTCCTGTTTGTATCATGTGCCTTGCAACTGATGATGCTAGGTGCCGTCCGTCGGCATCTATATAGGCGCCTGGCGTTTGTAACTGAGCTTTTAACCATCTAGGGACATGCTCCGAATGGCTAGTTGTCGGTTTGTCCTCCCTATGTAACTTATACTGCAGCTGCACGAACCATTGTATAGACAATGGGAGAAGGCAGAGGTAGACTGTTTGTTCGTAATCAGGACGACTGGTAGGTTTCTTGTTCGTTGCAATGTACACAGTTTTGCAGCGTTATAACTTCTAGATACAGCAGCTGTTAGACTTTTCCTCGTCACTGTTGACCAGCTTTCCCTCAGAAATAGGAGTTCTAGATGCACCGTCCTTTTCAGTACGGTCGTCACTGTTGGAATGACGGCTCTGTTATACTTTCTAATAAATTGTAAGAGGTACCCGTTGACCTGCGGAGTATCTGTCAGTAAACCCAACTGTCTTCCGTGCAAATCCTCCGTGCTCTGTGGAAAAGAGTTCTGACTAGACTTTGCTTATGCTGCACCGGACAGAAACTTTCGAAATGCATATACTGTCCAGGTCGGTTTCCTGTAGACGGATTTTCCTACCAGGCCATCAGATCTTCGAGTAACTAGAATGTCCAGGTACGGAAGGCAGTCATTGACTTCGTTCTCTGTCGTCAGTTTTAAGTTCAGGCGAGCTTGGTTCAACTTCGAGAATAACGGATTTGAGTCACTTAGGCTCTCAAAAATGACTAGAATATCATCTACGTAGCATCTGTACAATACCAGTTTTAACGTGATTTTGCATAATGTGGATTTTACTTTGGCCATAAAGAAATCCGCCAAAAGTGGACCCAGCGGTCTGCCCATTGCAACCCCGTCCACATATCGGAAACTGTACGTCTGGTAGTTGAACCTTACATTATATGTACATAGGAGTAACAGCAATTTCAGTTCGATCACCGGGATGGGAAATGGTGTACTACCGCTTACAATAAACTTGCAAACGCTATCAGCTGCTTCATGGAGCAGAATGTTGGTAAACGCAGACGTCACATCAAATAAACAAATCAGTTTGTCTGGGACATTTGAACCATCCATACAATTAACAAGTTCGAAACTGTCCTTCAGACTGCACTTACTGAATTGTCTTCTGATTGGTTCAAGCAAATCGGCTAGCCAAAGGGCAGATTTATGCAGCTGTGCGTTACACATAAAAATAATGGGCGGAAGTGGGACATTATGCTTGTGGGATTTGTGCAATCGCTACATATGCGGTGTGCGTGTGCCGATTGGGTTCATCAACCTGCATTGATCGACAGAAATTATGCCAGTTACACTCAACCTTTCCAGCCTGCGGCAGATTTGTGTTGACACTGCAGCTATCTTGGTAGTCGACATTTCCATAATTTTCATTTCCAGTTTTTGTGCCCGTCTATTTCATCCCTTAAGCCATGACTTCCGCTGTGTGGAATTGTGAATCATTCAAAATTAGTTACATGCCCATGTGTTATCAGAATGCACGAAATTTTACTCCGAAGAATATCACATGAATTACGTCCTCTCATAGATTTATTCAACTTCATCAAGGGAACGAACTGTTCTGAAAGACCAAACGATACGCGGGGTTTCTCAGTCCAATAGCTTCAGTAATGATGCGTGTCATTTCGTTTCCTGTCGAAGTGTTTTATCTGACCATTTTATCGGTGCCGTGATAATGCCAACTTTTCGCCTTATCCACATCGACGTGAACAGCTCGTCCAAAAATGTTGTCCAGATCGAGGTGTGTCGGCTCTTGGAAACATGCTTCATTCTGACATACAATATATGCAACATGCGAAGGTGGTTTGATTTGGGCAGGCACAAAACATTAGCATCATACGAGTTTTGGTTAGGTGATTACGAAATAGGATAACACGTTGATATGTGTGAGTAGTGATCGAACTGGATGGGGTCAAGTAAAGGGCGTAACGCATTCTGTGCAATCATCGTGTTCGTTTGCAAAATGACTTCTTTAGGATTGTACAGACTGTAAGTGTAGATGTTTCTGATGGCGGATTAGAATGGATGTTTTAATTTCAGTGAAACCACGTAGGACATGTGTGTACTGGGGTAACTAATTTGATCCGTGTGTGTATGTGTATCTGAGTCCGCAGATGTTCTCTAGGAGCAATGTGGATTCCGGGCGAATCGAAGTGCGATCGACCTGATGTATGCTGGATGACAGTTTCAGAAGTGCCGTGAATGCAGTCACCTCATGTATGCTCTCTTCGTGAACTCCACAAGGTCTTTGGTTCCATGGACCACGAGGCGTTGTGTATTGGGCTTAGTAAGTTTGGATGTCCAGGGAAGCTGGTCAGTTTGATTCTAATTTTGCATGTGTGCATGGAGGCCAAGGTACGTTCTTGTGGATCAACCTCTGAAGATTTTGACATTGTCATTGGTGTAAAGTAAGGTTGTGTCCCAACTCCAACCCTGTTTAATTTATATTTAACTGCCATAGTAACAGTTGCTTTTCAAGACTCTGGGGAGGACGGGGTTGAGGTAGGGTACCGGACGGATGGGCGCCTGCTGAATACCCGACGTTATGGCGCCCCAACCCGGTTACATACCTCAACGATGTGCGTGCTTGTGTTCGCAGATGACAGCGCGCTATCTGCACACAGCGAAGACGAACAACAGGGAATGAGCACGGCTTTAGCGACCGCGGCATCCAAGTTCGGATTGAAAATCAACGCACGTAAGACATTTTCTTTCTTTCAGCCTTCTCCGGGTGGAGGTACTGTTTCTGTACCTGCGCCTGAAATTTGTATTAATGGAGATGCTTCCGACAGCTGCACAGACTTCTGCTACTTGGGTGGCAATTTGTTCACAGATCTGTTCACGGACCGCTAGATACAAGCTAGTGTGACGAAAGCTAGTGCTACTTTCTGGCATCTTGAAAGACGAATCTAGAAGAACCACAGCCTGAAAATGGTCACAAAGCTATGTGTCCATTAGTGCTAGTAGTGTTGTCTATAATGCTGTACGGCAGTGAAAGTTATACATTGTATCAGTGGAACGTGCACTATCTGAGCCGTTTCCATGTGCAGTGTCTAACACGCATCTCGGTTGAACATGGTTCCGAACACTAAGGTACTGGGGTGAGCGGACATGAAGAGAATGGAAGCCATGCTAAAACTGAATCAGCTTTGTTAGCTAGGTCACGCTGGTCTGATGAGCGATGACTGTATTCCGAAGCAGCTGCTATATGAACAACTGAAGCCAGGTAAGCGAACTACTGGTGGTCCAAAGCTGATAGACCAGGATTCTGTGCAGGTAAGTCTTCCACGTTGTGACACTGATTAGGGATATTGTGAAGATTTGGTGTTGAACCGGACTGCTTGAAGGAATACAATTCGGAGGGGCGTCCGCGAGTTCAGCGAGCAGTTATTTCGCGGCCGAGAACGTAAGCGCGCCGTACACAAGGGAACCATCAGTATCATAGGTCGTAGTGACATAATCATATGGCGTTGTGATGTGTGCGTTCGCGAATGCGCTGGCCGTCTGGGATTAGTAGGTCATCAATGTACGCATATTGCACCGTCTGCCAAGAGACAGCGAGTATATTAGAGTCAAGTTGATTATATCAGGTAATTCTTTTTTTTCCCTGTTCATATCAATCAGCGACTACGGTCGTTTGAAACTCATTTGCTCCCGTTTTCAGAAACCTGAATGTCCGTGACCTTCCACCCTTTCTTTTCATCAGCTTTTTTGGTGTACTGTATGATGAATGTTTTGTCTGTTTTCTCCTAGTTCAACCTTGCATTCTGCTTCACTCCATATTCTCTCTAGACTTCATTAACACGTACTTTTATATCAACATGCTTCCTACGTTATATTTTAGAAATTTTCTCTTCCCAGTGTAGTTCTTACCATTGCAGTCTCTGTTTACTTCTCGAAAGATACGGATTTCAGTTTCGGGCTATCCTATCAATTAGCTAGTCATCATTGGCCAGCTGGACACAAAGACCTCACTCACAAACCTCTTGGTCTTATTCCCTCGGGTTTACACCGGATACATGATGTGTGAATGGGAACACAAGTGGTGCAGCACAAGCCACTTGTAGTGATGGTTAGGCGCAGGCGTCCCTTGGATTCGGTCACTGTGACAGGTTAACCAGATACGGATGTCACCAACAATGGACTCTGGTCATGTAAAGTTACGCTGTAGCACTCTCTTCTACGTATTTTCACCAAACTCGGCATAAATGAAAGTCAGTTCAATATGTTTTGGAACTGTCAGATTACCGGTACTTCGTTTACTTACTTGCGTTAACCATTTCGAAGGCTGATGAAATCGTTTGTTACAGCGGGCAGCGTTCATGACCTAAAAAAATCATCGACCGCACACATCAGCCGATGGCTGCCTTGTTAGGTATGTTCTGCGACGTTGGGCTATCTTAAACACGGTCCCAAGAAAACGCCCGCGAACACCGGAGGAATTCAAAATCGCCGTAAGGTTGGAATCCAGTGCAATCTCTGAGACGACTTTGAAAAATGTGCTGTCATCATGCCTGAAGAGAACGCTTTTGATCAAGCAAAACCCCGCAGAATATTTTGGGCATCTTTTGTGAATTTATGGTTCAAAACACTGCATTCCGTTGATCCAGTTCACCAGTAACGATAGAAGACATACGTCGCGAGATGTTACCATTTCGTTTACTCTCTTCAGTCACGAACGTAAAACATTGGAATATATAGGACATGGGGATAGCAGCAACAACAATGGAAACAATCAACGATTGGGTTTACACAAATCCGAATCCGTAGTTGCTTGCTTTCTCCGAAGCCATGCTAATCAATACTCGCCGTCCGGTCCTGTGTGTGTATAAACTGTTGACTCATGCAGTTTGCCTGCCCTGGAACTGATAATAGTCCCTGTTTTGTGTAAACTCAATCGTTGATTGTTTCTATTGTTGTTGCTGTTATCCCCATGTCCTATATATTCCAATGTTTTACGTTCGTGACTGAAGAGAGTAAACGAAATGGTAACATCTCGCGACGTATGTCTTCTATCGTTACTGGTGAATTTATGGTTCATCTACTAGTGTTCCTTTTTGTTTTTATCTTTGCGTGAGGATAATGGCAACTAGTCAGCAGAACAGCACAGCTCTAGTGATAATTCACAGATTCGTTTACTTAGTGGATTCTACCAGCTGTGGTTTAATTAAGGAATCTGACAAAACATAACGCGGATTACTGTCTCTGTAAAGTAATGTTTTAGTTGGTGTGTAGTGGAACACTTTACAATGGAAATTGTGGTGAGTGATGCATATAGCCATTATTCACAGACGTGCTAACGTTACCCAAACGTGATATCTGGGATGGAGACTGTACATTTATTGCACGGAATGTACAAATGGCCGTTAAAAAGAGGTACACGGTGAGTTCCTATCTGGTTCCAGCATGATAAATCCGTCCAGACCAGACTGTGCCTGGCTGCTGTCTGGCAAGTTGAACAGAGAAGAATGTGATCCAACATAAGTTAACATGACCACAGCCAGACAGCAGGCTGTCTAGCCGTCTATCAGCCAGACACACGGATCGAATTAGTCATCTCAGTACACCCATGTCCTACAGGCCTTCAATGAAATGAAAACATCCATTCTAAACTACCATCAGAAGCATCTACGCTTACAGTCTGTACAATCCTAAACAAGTCAGTTTGCGAACGAACACGATGCTTGCACAGAATGCGTTACATCCGTTACCCCACCCGGCCCGACACAGTTCGATCACTACTCACATGTATCAACATGTTATCCTAGTGCGTGATCACGTAACCAAAACCCTTATAATGCGAATGTTTTGTGCCGGCCCAAATCAAATGGCCTTCGCATGTTCCATATAGTTTTCGTCAGAACGAATCAGGCTTCCACAGAACAAAGCATCTCAATCTGGACGACATTTTTCAACGAGCTGTTCACGCCGATGTGGGTGAGGCAGAAAGTTGGCTTCATCACGGCACCGATAAAATGGTCAAATTATACATTATGTCAGGAACTGGAATGACACATTCCGGTGAGGAGACCACAAAACTTTGAGGTACCAAGCGATCGTCATCGTTTTGGTAGTATAGCTATAAAAGATCACCTCACAGTGTATAAATGGCATGATAAACTCAGAAACACAGCATGAGGTGCCTCAGATTCTTCGGACGAATTGTGAGGTTTTGATCAGTGTTCCGGTAATATGTAAATTCGTTTTGTTTATGAATACAGCTTTCTTTGGTCTGTTGGTTGGTGAAAAAGCTATCGTAATGCCACAATCCATTAGGGAAATATCGTATTCCCACTTTGTTCATTTGCACTCACCCAATTATGCTGTGTTCCAGTCCAGCATTGCCTTTCAAGCGCTGACTCGGTTAGAGAGACGCGTGTGAACAGCCCGGCGTTATCGATCGTGGACTATGGTGGTCAAAACACTGGGTCGGTGGGTTAGAGCAACTTCACTGGAAATGCGCGTACAGTGTCACCCTTCCCACAGCCAGTCAAACCAGCTATGGTTTCGGGGCTGTGTTCGTTCACCCGACCCGGTTAGGGGGTGGGCCTGTCGGGTATGCCCCCTCGTGTGTACTCTGGGGACATGATAGATGCACATGTGTTCACGCGTCCGCACGAGTGGTCAACACGACTGCCTGTAGGGCTCAGACGGTATGCTGTGCTTTTCGCACGCGTTTTCTTAAGACCTACGCTACGAAGCCATGGTGTATATCGTTTTCCTACGGCTGCGTACGACAATGAAATCTTAATCTACGTATGTCAAAATTTTTAACTCTCTTTCTGTTCATTTTTGCCACAGCTAATCTAGTGACAAACTGACCAATGCACCCGCATTGATTTAGTGTTACGCCTACCTGGTGGAAGGTTGACTGGTCTCGACTGCTTCGACTATCATTTACGGGCGGTAATTAGATAGCATTTAGCGCTCTGGCAAACACCTTACGATGCGATTTACTCTCCTGTTGTACTGACGTAGTTCTAATCTGAATTAGTAAAGTTATGTAGCTTCCCTTCTAGTTCGCTCGTTTACAACGCTACACTATCAATCCTGCAGTAATGAAGAAAATGGAGGTCCGCATCTCCGTAGCAAAGTTGATCTTTTGTAATCTAGGTTAGGTCTGGCAATGGAGACAGGTTTCTGCAGTCTAAAAGATACGCGCGTAAAGTGACCATGACAATGATGTTAGTCTACGTCACTACGTAGAGGAACCATCAGTGTCATAGGTCGTGGTGACATCACTACATGGCGTTGCGATGTGTGCGGCCACTATTGCGCTTGCCACCTTGGAGTAGTAAGTCACCAACGTACCCATAGTGAACCGTCGGCGAAGAGACGACGAGTACGTTAGGCTCGGGTAGGTCATATCAGTATATCCTTTCTACTTCTGCTAATGGTCATTTGGCAACTAATCCGCCCCTCCTTTCGGAAACTTGGATGTCTGCGATCTTCTAGGTCTCCTTTTCTTCAGCTTTGTTGGTGTAGTGTATGATCAATGGTTTGCCTTTTCGTTTCCTAGTCCACTGTGAATTTTGTTCTTCGCCCGTATCCTCTCTGAAATGCACTAACATGCATTCCCATATTGAAATGCTTCTTGTATTACAATTTACATATCCTTCTTAGTACAGAACTTGTCATTGCAGTCTCTCTGTTTGTTTAGTTTCCGAGGGATAAGGGTTTCCTTTACCTGCTAGCTATTCAATGGGCTAACCAGCCTTGACCAGCTGGACACAGAAGCCTTAATCACACACCTACTGATCTTATTCCTTCGGGTTTACACCGAATACGTGGTGTGCGGGTAAAATCGCAAACGATGCAACGCAAGCCACTTGCGGTGATGGTTAAATCGCATGCGTCTTTTGGGTTCGGTCATTGTAACAGGCTAATCCGTCTAGGATGCCGCCAACCAGTCTACGGCTGTGAACCCTGATTTCTAAGGGTGTAGGAAGTAAAATACATTCACGCACACACACACTGAACCACTGACGTCTGCACATAACCATGCGCATCGGACATCATAGGGTGAATGGGTCACTGCTAGGACCAAGATAGTTAGTGGCGAGAAGTAGACGAGTTGAGGCATTCAATGGTTATGGACTGAATGGATGAAGTCAGAAGTTATAAAGAACATCACTTGTAAGAACGATAACCAAAAGAAAGAAAAAAGTGAACATTAGATCCACTGAGAGTGCACAAGTATTTAAAATCGATCAATCGCGTGGTGTGAAATCGAGATAGATTTGAACTACCAAACATAAAAGTGAGACTTTTCTGGCGTTGGTGTAAATGTACGTAACATGAAGTGGTCATGTCATGCTGTTGGTCAAAGTAAGTTCTACATGATTAATGAAAAGGATTCGAGGCGATGGTTCATTATGTATATGAACGCATGAGTATATGTTAGAAAGAACCTCAGTGATTTCTTTTTGTGGACGGAAATATACTGACGACAAATTTAAAAGTGCAGTGAAAAGTCGTTCAATACGGCAAGTTCTTCACTGTTCAATTCGCACGTTCCCAGGCCGCTCATACGCCTGCGCACGTCAGCCAAAATTCCATTCTACAACGCGGCGAGGTTTTCAGTTAAACACCCTGTGACCTGTTGCCTGGTGTTGTACAACTGACTAACGGTTTCTGTAGCGGTTGTTCACTTGTCGTTTCTCGCACGTTTGTCTGAGTTCGCTCAGTAATGACCCGTTCGATCTCTCGTGCTGGCCGTGATTCATCCGCTGTGGAGTTTGACAAAATCCACAGCATCGCTGAAATACTTCCTTGAAGGCCGGAGATAATCGCATCTCTGAATTGGTCACCTATCACAGAAGTGTCAAGAAGCAGCTGCGCGATTTCTGATACACCGCTCGGCAGGATGGACTCACAAAATCGGATGGGATGTTTAATTCCCAACATAATTTATTTGCTTAGAAAAGTGTGATCATGTACTGACATTGATGCTATATAAATTAAGAATAAGAACTGAGACAGGATTGCATGTGGTAGAGTACCATAGTGGTGATGAGATTTCACCACCTATTTGGATAAATCATATCCTGTTTATAAAGTTATCGCATAAGCGATCAGTGTTTCAGGTTCCAACATCAATATCATTGAGAATTCGAGGTAATGTCTCTCCATCAACATATCCAAATGCACCGCAGTAGCTTGAGAAACATGTGATTTCCTATCACATGATAACATGGTGAACCATATTAGATAGATGAGAGTATCAAGGATTGGTCGTCAGTGACGAAATGCGAGTTGACTACAATCCGTGGGGTTCACATAATTTTCTGCTTGATCTAGAATTAATTTTCAAAAACTTTTAATGAATATGAAATCGGACAAAACTTAACCGTCCCCTTTGTTGGATATGTTATGATACGCGCAGATATTTTAACAGTCAGCAGTTTTGCGTTGCGTGAAATACCGAATAGATAACTCAGAGAGAATTTTGAATAGAATCCAGAAAGATTGACAAGTTGATTGCTTTGTTGGATCTGAACCGGATAAGTTATTCAAAAATATTTGGATCGGTGGAGAAACTAAAATTTTGTGGTAAATGAGAATAAATCTTTTACTGCCTTTTTGAAATTACGGTTGAGCTCTTCAACACTGACTGAGAGTAGAAATCACTTAGTCGCTTCATTACGTGCCAAGTCTTATGGAAGCTGTTGTCACTCAGTGCACTGAGTCCAGACAAATTAGTTCACACCTGATAGAATTGAAAATACATTTCGTTGATGAATGACATTTTGTATTATAAACCTTTGTTTTCTTTCTGTGAAGTCTGTTGAGGCATGGTGAATAAAATCTGTCTACACTATTGTGCATCATTTTCCAATGGTAACAAGTATCTAACAGAAAATCGAGGTAGCTAGTCAGCTGTTCACGATAGGTTGATGAGGCACAAAGAACCAATAAGCTCAAATCGAATGGAAATATTATTTTCTTAAGCCAAATGTGGTTGTGGTGGAGAGACCGTTAACGTCTGATTCTACAGTCTCCACGGCCAGTAAAGAGCTTCGTAGCGTGCCGTATCGTAACTCACGGCAGAAAGCTTCCCGATGGAGTGATTCGAGTTGCCAGTGTAGCGTTCTGTAAACTATTTTCTATTTCATAAATCTCATCGTTATTCATACTTTTCACTTTCCTCAACTTCACACATACAGCCGACGTTTAAACCAACTTAATCGAACTAACCAATAAATACAAATCACACATCTCGGGTCGCGAGCCATGCATTCTCTCCGCGTCCAGTGTCGCTAGTAGACAGATGTTTGGAGAGTTGGAAGTTAACTGAATCAACCTGCTATTTATTTGTACGTCCACCTTTGGGCATATCCGTTACCGTAACGACTTCTCTTTGATATTATCACACTGGATTCATTTCCATCATTTGATTGATTAGTCCACCACAAAATTGGATGAGCCCGCCTATTTTTTTCTCGAACAGTTCCTTATCCACTTTTTTTTCTATTCGCAATGCTTGTAAGCACCATGGACATTAACATTAAGACCGAACACAGTGTTGCTTTAAAGTTGTCCGTATACAGCGCCCGAAACCCTCGACCGTGGTTCCACCAGATTGAGGCCGTCTTTACCACCAGGTGGATAACATCAGAGAAAATAATATTCTCATACGTAGTGCAATCTCTTCCCTTTGATGTCGCCACAGAAAGGGGAAACCTACTGGAATCAGTCCCATATGATTTCCCTTATACCATTTTAAAAGATACCACCATAAAACGGACTGGGAAGTCGGAAGCTAAACTGCTACATGACTTGTTCAACTCAGTCCAGCCAGGCGACCGGTACCCGTCTCTAATGTTACATTATATGAGAGACCTGTTAGGCTCGCGGATGCTCGATGACGCCATCTTGAAGCAGTTGTGGGCGGAAAAGCTGCCATCTGTGGTGCAACACATTTTGGTTGCCATGATTGAAGACAGCTCAACTGACAAATTGGCAGTTCTTGCGGACAAGGTATCAGAAACCTTCCCCTCAAAACCGGTGTGCGCCGCAACCACAGCTGTCCCCACGTCCTTCTCTTCAGTCTCAAATACTGATGATGGCCTAAAACTTTTGATAGAGAAGATGTGCCATCGTATGGACAGTATGGCCATGCAGATCAATGAGCTGAAAAGGTACTTACCCAGAAGCCGTACACGACCTAACTCCCGCAGTCCATCAAGGTGGTGTCGGTACTACCATAACTTCCGACACAAAGCGAAGAAGTGCACCCAACCGTGCACATTCCAAACTCGCCATGCGTTACCGTCAAACCGGCAGGCCAGCTAGTAACGGCGACGATTGTCGCTGGTCCAGCAGGTAATAGTCGCCTGTTTTTCATCAGAGATCGATCGACCGGCTTGCGGTTCCTTATCGATACCGGAGCCGAGCTCAGCATCATTCCACCGCAACCAAATGATCGACTTCAGTCTGACCAGTACACTTTACAGGCCGCAAATCAAAGTCGTATAAAAACCTACGAGGAACACTCTCTTATTGTTGATATTGGTCCTCGGCGATGTTTTCGATAGATATTCCTGCTCACTGATGTTCAAACACCACTAATCGGTGCCGATTTCCTGGCACATTTCAATCTTCCCGTTGACGTCAAGAGGCGTAAGCTGATTGACAACACTACTGCATGCACAGTAAATGGTGTCCAATCGACGATTGCATAAATGGACATCCGGCCCGCTCTTCTACCAACACCGTCATTCGCAACACTGCTGGAAGAATTTCCTTTGCTAACTCGGCCGTGCTCACATACCGAGACGGTTAAACACAATGTGGTACATAATTTCATAACACGCAGTCCTCCGATTTTCGCTCGTCCACGCCGTTTACATCCGGACAAATTCAAAGTAGCCAAGGCTGAATCCGAACATATACTTCGGTTGAACATAATTAGATTTTCAAACAGCTTTTAGGCAACACCACTGCATATGACACTGAAAAAGTCTCCGGGAGACTGGCGACCTTGTGGTGATTACCGTGCCCTCAACAACTGTACAATCCCGGACAGGTACCCTATACCACACATTCACGATTTTTCCTTAGAACTCGCTGGCTCCCCTATTTTCTCCAAATTAGACCTAGTAGGCGCCTATTACCACATCCCGGTCGTGGAACAGAACATTCCGAAAACAGCGATTAGACACCTTTTGGACTTTTCGAGCTCACTAGAATGCCATTTGGACTCGGTTATGCGGCTCAAACATTCCACCGATTCATGGACGAAGTATTACGTGGACTCCCTTTCGCGTACGTCTACGTTGATGATGTTTTGATTGCTAGCCGCTCAAACGAGGAACACTCTTCTCATCTTCGTACTGTCTTCGATCGTTTCGCGCAGTGTGATATTAAAATCAACATTGATAAGCGTGCCATCGGAGTTAACCCACTGGTTTTCCTGAGACATCACATTGACCTGTAGGGGACTAACTCAATAAGAAGGTATAAATGCCAGTATTCAGTACAAAACGCAGCAGCCAAATAGCCCACACAGGAAATCCCAATCTATGTGAAGCAGGAACGTCAAGGAGACGAGACGCGCACAACAAAAAGTGTATTGCTAGGCTGAACTTGGGAATTCACAACTTGTTGCAGAACCGCGCCGACAGCTGATTGAGATGCATCGGTCTGTAAAATGAGATCGGAATCTT
>LUCH01001701.1:57834-71191 GCA_013368495.1 Paragonimus heterotremus
GGGGATAGCATGGACGACCGGATGAGAGATATCTCAACTGGATCAGACCAACGGGCCAGACATGGCAGGCAAAATGGAGTGGACGACCAGATCGGGAGTGTGACTATCCAAACATTCGGAGGAATATCTCGACACGGTCGTAGAATACGGTCAAAGCCCACAGTGGATAGATGGCGGACAACACGAGTGACCGGACAAGCCATCATTTAACGAGGTCGGACCAACGGGCGAGGAATGGCAGGCGAAAACTCACACATAAATAACACAGAAACTGGGGTTTGTTGTGGTCTGGAGTTCTGATTCATAAACGCGAGCGCGCACGTAGTATGGTAATCAGCGAGTTGGACGATAAAGATTGTGCTTTATTGAACGCCTTTTCACTACATATTAATGAATAAAAGCAGAAGTCTCCACATAGAAGCAGAGGTAGATGCATTTTCTTTAATAGTTCGGTTAATACTGACTAAATGTTTTTGCTGTCGAGCAATCTTTCTCAGTGTCCTAGCCGATTGACAGAGAGTGAGAAGTGGATGAAAGATTTGGTTTGTTTGGTTCCCAAGTTGGGTATTCATGACTGACAGAATCTGTGATTAGAGATGTTAAGCAAAATTAACCTGTTCAATAACATAAGTGATGTCGTTGTCCCACTTACTGTTCTGTGAAACGGAGTAAGGGGAGCCACAAAGAATACAGCCTAATAGATACAGATTTATTCTCACTAGCAGTTCGGCTGTTTATCTGTAAAATCTGAGCACCTCTATGTTGAATACTTTTGGTTAAGTATAGGGGTTGTGTGAACTAAGCCACATCTCTCCTTCATTTTAAAATGTTGTATCTGACTTGCCAAAAATAGGCAAAATCACTGGAAAATATTCGAGCAATGCAGTACTAACCTCTAGTAAATTTCTCATGATAACGCCGCTTTCGATACAGCTTTTTGGGCATAGGAACAGTACAATTATCTTCCCATCTACATTACCTAAAGTTGAGTCTACATAAACGCATCCGTGTTTGAGGAGTATATTAAAATTTGAGAATTACAAATGAATCCAGAAGCAGTCAGTGAAATGCATAATGCAGACTAATCTCATGAATTGTTGCCAGACATTGTTAACTAGTGATCTTAAGTCGACAGCTTTGCTGCGATGGGAGATCTTCGTAGACATATTGCTGATGCTGGCTATAGAACCGTTGAACTGGGGTCACTAACCGAGGTTCTCAGCTGGCGGATGTTCATAGCAAAAACTAACAGAAGCAATAGATGACTACTGCGATGCGGCCCCTATAAACCAAAACGTGTATTCAGTACGTTTGAGTGCAGTGTATAACGACTGAGTTAACCCTAATCGGATAAATGTTTATGTACTCTTCCAATCTCATTGTTTATTTTTACATCTGGATGATGGCATTCACAGTGACCAACAGTTTTTGTAATTGCATTCACATGTGCTAGCTGATCGTTTACCACAATGAACATAACCAATACTGCACAGACAGAAAACGACTCACTTTTCGGACAATTGTAGACCAGACATTGGACAGCCAACAGAAAGAAAACCAGAACAAGAAGACCGAACGTCCAATTTGTAGCATATACGAACCAAATGTAAGTACGGTTTCCAAAGTAATGATGTGTTTCTCTGGGGATGTCGAATGAAATCCAGATCAGCATACCCAATGCTAACAGGACACGGTAGACAGTAAACAACCATGGTTTAATCCACACCCACTATGAAGAAAGGAAGTGAACAAAAGGTCTATTATCACTCGCAGAAGATATTACTACGGATGAGTAGTAGAGGATTTTGGTTTTCATGTAAATCGAACATCCGCTCAACAAGTTAATGATTTCTGTAATTCCAACTTGGAAAGAAGTCCTAGTAGGGGGTCATCGATTGGAGTTAACAGGCCAGTTACCGTATCTCCTCTCGAGGTGATCAGGCAACCTGATCAGTACTCACAAGCGAAAGTGGTTGAACGTTTGCGTAATATAATTCGGTGGTGCCTAATGTGAGGTCAGTGGCGCGGTGGTTAATACGGTTGCCTTATGGAGGCGTAGCCGGAGCCCGAGTGGCGGCAGTGGCAAGCATATGCACTACTAACGAGCTCTAATGAGAACGAAACTCGAGTCTGGTGTTTGTTTTCGAAAGGGTCCGACTGGAAAGTTTATGGGAATTCGACAGCTGCGATCAATTTTGAGTAATGTTCAATCTACATTACGATAAAGAATAAGTACCAGTTTACTATTCTTTATAAGTTTCGCAATTATTCAACTGCATAGGACCTGCTTAGCCGCACTGATTACAAAATATATCATTTCACGATTCACCGGCTTGGAGACGAGTGGACTGCATTTTCAGACAAGAATTACGTTGAACAATAATCAAGAAATCAGTGGGGTGAAAAGATTAAATCAAATTCGCCGGGATAGACTCATTTACTAAACTCAGGTCATTAATACAATATTCACGGTATGAATTCGGTTTAGTAAACCAATCAGTACCAGCATTCTTAGACCTCATGGTTTATCTAAAACCTAGGAAGATAGGTTGTCAATTTGGTTGATCTGTGATATGCTTTATTACAATATGTAATGGTCTGTTTATGAGATCAACAGATATTTTGACATTTCCGAGGGAACCATTCTAATCCAAATGTTTGTAGTACCCACTGAGTTCATATCCAGTGTTTGGGATTTAAGCAGCTCAAAATCTAGAATGGCATCTTATGATATCGCTTTAATGTCTACACAGATAACGTCTTAAGAAAAAAAAATATTTGGACCAAACGAAGAAACCGCGGAACAACTCGTACTCTTAGTGTCCTAATGATCGGGTCTTCCACCGGTTCGGTTTAGATTTTCGCCACCCTATTCTACTACTTCTAGTCCGAGCCACAACATTTGGAGTAAACTGGTTTGGGTATGTGTTCTCATCCGTCTATTAATGCGGGCTCCTATTCAAGTAGCACATGGATTCGTCCCTCAACATGCGCCGTTTTATCTAGATTCCAAGTATAGAATCGGCATCAGTGATCTGGTCTAGTGTAAACAGGTTGACGGAACCATAGTTTTTAACGTCCTGACGTTATATTCCCTTCAAATTTTATTTACCGACATTTTTGAGACGCCATATTGCTGTGGCAAAACTTTGACACTTCTCTGAACCTTGTTTGATACTTTGCTAAATCGAGAACTCTGTAAAGTCATATTCACTCATCGTTTGTCTCTCTTCGCACACTTCAAGAAGACTTCCGATGCAGGTGTATTTGCGTCCACGAGCCAAGCACGCCAGATAGATAACAAACATGTCTTCACAAAGTGGTTCACTCTCATAGTACAGCTCGAATTTTATTACGCTCTCAAAAATCACTCCCATTGGACCTGAGATCCACAGTTACCACTAACCACTTGTAATCCCTTTACTGGTCAAGGAAACCAATACGGTTCGCAGTTTGTTGAATTATTAGGAACCGGGTCGAATGTTATTGAACTGCCCTGTTCTGACTATGCAAAACCGTTGACATACTGAATAACCCATACTGCCTCATCGGCCAAAGTAACCAATACGAAGTGCGTAAATTAAGATTGGCTGTCCCTTTGAACCATTCAAATTCCTGTCGTCATGTCCAACAATCTGACATGGAAATATTAATACACAAAAGTAAGTGGTTTTATTACGTAATGGTAAACATGTTCTAAGGGGAAATAGACACAAAAATACAGTGATCAATCGTTCAGTTTGGTTGTTATCACGAAATACGTTCTGTATAAATTCAGACGCATTTTATGGCATGTCCAGTGAACAAATTGTATACGCCCTGTCAACCAGGCGCCACAATAGATTTCTGTTTTGTCTTAAGTGCACACAACTATGAAAGTTTGTGTACTAACCTAGATTCTCCGCAATAAGTTTGGTGTCTCGCTCCAATTCCATCCTCTCCTCATACACTTGTACCGATCTGAATATAAGTTTTTGAAAACTGAAGTTCTCCTACATCTCTTTCCTTTCATTAGCGTAACGAACACATTGAAGACGTTGATAGAATAGTTTCATCACCCAGTTATCTCTCCAATACCTTAATAAAGTTTTACTCATAGTAGTGTGGCAGCGTGAAGTTGGTAACGCGGAGCCACGAATCTAAGCAAGAACGTGTCTGTACAAGTCGCATTGTTCTGTTGATGGAGGTTTAACGTACGTCGTCCGGCGTGAAGGGAGAACAAGAGTAGAATGAATGGCGGTTTGAGCAACTCAGATAGCCTACTTCCAACTCATGTCCATTCTTCTCGAAAGCTGCAGCGCAACCTTGGGTTACACTATGAGAAAATGAGCTGAACACACAGTGTGCTTTCATATCGTGGACATGATTCAACGTATGGGCTACCACAACTCCTAACTACTTTCATCCTACTCGTCTAGCATGAACCGTATGAAATTCGAAAGCAGCCGAGCTCAAAGCTGTAGTATTAGTTACGATTGAGCCTCCCAACTGCGTAGTCACACTACAACTTTCAGAGGGTCAGCCCCAGGTGGACCACTGCTCCCATTTTTGTGCGATACCGTCGTCTTTTCGAGCAGACAAGGAAAGTCGGTGAGCTGACCGCCTCAGCACTAGCTAAGTGCAGATACTAACTACTTCGGAACGGAAAAGAAAAATTAGCATCGATGAAATGGTTGAGTTCACTTCGTAACGAAACTTACACGATCATGCTAATGGGTGTACAGCATTGGGAGTCGTTTGAATTAAAAGGGACTATAAACCTGGGTTCGAAGGGTCACTGGCATATTCAGATAGATAATAATTAAGCGATGAACGTTTACTGGAAGCACAATAAATAACAAAAATAACATGGTCAAGAGCGCTGTAATAAAACTCTGGTTATATTTAAACAATACGATACACCCAACCCTCCCCCACTTTTTTAATACGCTATGTGAGGAATAATCACATAAACTAAATTGTAAAGGAGTCCACCTCGCTCAGCGTCCAAATTCTCGAGACTACTGATTTTAGTCCTCTCCAGAGTGAAGTCTACTACGTCATTCTTGCGAGCAAACTGAGCAAACCACAAAAATACTTGAACAGATTGCTTAGAATAGTTGGTGAACTTGTCGCTCCTCAGCAGTGCACAATTTCATTTGCCAACCACTTTGTGTTGGTAATGAGCAACAAAAGACGAGGTAGCATCAAATAACTCTTTAACACTCAGTCTGTCATTACCTATTACACACCGTTCACGGTGTGAATCACTGTGGTCAGCCAAAGTTGAGTAAATATGTTTGTTTTAATGCTCCATCAGAATCGCACCCACTTACCTACGTCAAATTCAGTATATCGATTTTTATACGGTACGGTAGCACACAGTGTGTTTACTGGTCAAAATTTGACGGAAGTGCACCACCGGTTTCGTGGTTATCGCCACACATGAGATACGTGCACCCGGTGAACTTCGACCGTACATCTTCATGTAGGGACGGCAGATGATGAAATCTGTGGATACTAACTCATTTGTGAGTTGGTTGCGTTTGTATTAAACTGTTCCTGTACAGTTTAAGTTAATGTTCTCAACGTCAGCACCGTTCCACGGACCCCATTCAATCTGAGATAAACGGTACAACTAACTCAGTAAGTGAATTAACGTTTACAAATTCATGTATACCAACTTGTAAATTTGCCGTTCTTGACCTTAGCGTTTCAGATTTGCACCCCATGCACACACCACGTTAAGCCACAGAAGTACAAACGCACGTATGTTAACAGTAGTGGATCACATGACGCCTTCAATTGATTGTGTGAAACAAAACGTTAATTGAACAGCGCTATTCATGACGAGGGGCCTGTGATCAATGACCGCGTGAAGGCGGGTGATTTCAAGTCTGCACATATTTGGAAGTTTATTTATGACAACTTAGAACCAACCACGGACCGATGAGACACGCCCGCCTTTTCAAAGCAGACGCATAGTGGTACGATTGGTCAGGTAATATCGGTCAACTAGCACGACCCTCGTTTCAGTATCAGAATGCACCACAAATCGTTAGTTAGTAAGTGTTTGGTGGTTCACTTTATTGTTCCACCGGTTTATTTAATGATAAACAATTTGCAAAATTAAATCCAAGAGTTAATTTGACCACGAGCGCAATTAGTTCAAAAACCGTAAGAAGCAAGGTAAGTAACATGTGAGGTATCGACTACATTGCATGGTTGTTTGATAAGAGTTCAGGAAAAACTACAGCCAAAAGACATGACAACATGCAAGATTGCCCACCATTTTTATTAAGACTGGAAAGGCAAAATCAGATCAACTTTCTGATGGATTAGGGGATCATGTAACGTTGATCACTGGAAATTAGGTCCGTAGGATGGATTGTTATAAAACGAAAAAGACCTTTTTTAATTGCTGATAAGTGGTCAGGCCATCTGAGTATAATTCATAACGTGCATGCCTTGACATAACGGTTTGGCAGTACTCATGATTCTGTATAACATGACCCGACTGTCGTAAGTATTCGAATGTAAAGGCTAAGCTGTTAGGATAATTCCACAATTAGCCCAAAAATGTTTTTTCTTCTTCACTAGTGTATGAGCCTCCATTACCGTATGAGCCTCCGCTTAAACGTTATAGATACGGTGGAGTTTTCCAGTGTATTTGAACACGTTTGGTTGAGAACAAATATACCCTTGGCTGAAGGTTCTCTGTCTTCCTGTCTTCTTCATTTGTGGTAGTTCGTGTGTCGTCGTATAGTCCGTGAAAACGCAGATCGTTAGTGCAACCGTCGTAGCTAAGCCGGGTTATAGTGAACGCTGGGCGTTAGTGATTTTGCATCAATTGTCAATCCACGCGGTTCATAACATAAGCTTAGTTGGGTCCACACCTTGCGATAGAAAAAACACATGCGAACAAATCCGGGTCAGGATAACGTTAATGATTTACCTTTGAAAACCACGAGGTTTCAAAAGAGGAGATTTACATCTCCGACATAAATACAGTTTCGTACAGTAAGATGTAAGCGAAACCCATATTGTATGAATATCAAACCACCTTTGAAGACTGCTAGATCTGGTTTATTAAAACAGCAATTAAGAGGGAATAAGTGGTTTTGCTATGAGAGGGACCTGATTCGATCGAATCATGTTGATAAGGCTAACGAGTGATCATTTCTCTTCCGGACTCTTCCATGATGAGGGTTGGGGCACAACTGCTTGGCCTACATAAGCAACTGACTATCACCAAGGACGGTATTCCCCTATAAAGCAGCAGCATTTCGTGGGCGAAATAACTACTCACACCGATCACGTATCGTGCGGAAGAGGGTTTGTGTGCGTACGACTAACAACCGTCAGTACTGTCCGGATAGTTCACTTCTGTGTCAGCCAGCAATTTGGGGAAAACATGTGACACCACTAAGTGGAGTGTTTCTTGCAAAAGCATTCAGTCCTAAGCCTAACTTACAGTCCAAGGGTAAACACAGATACTTACTAGCTTAAGCACTAGTGGTATAAGGGTTTTCAATTTTATCAATCATAGTTTTTCAAAATTCCATTTTACATAGTTGGGACCTCAGTCGATTTATAATCCGGTCAGATGTTTCATTCCTGGCCTTAATTGATGGGACTTCGGTAAAGTCAAGTGAAGATCTGGAGAATATTGGGTGGTAAAATTAGAGTACTTATCCTGAAACAGGCAAGAAAAAGGTCTTACCTCTATTTGCACTGTTTCTTTAAAGTATGAATAGGTCGATTCAATTAACAACTGCTTCTGCAGGGACATGATCATTCCAAACGGCATTGACCCAGTACCCGCCAAACCGAATAGCTTATAAACGCTAATCGAAAATTGTCTGATTTTGTCCAATTACAAATAAAATAGTTTAGTAATTAGTGTTGTATATCATTAACATTTGATCAATGTACAACATACAACAGAAAGCCACATTGCTAATCTATATTGAAGATTGCAAAGCCAGATAACAGGAATATTTGGATCGTTTATCACCTGTCTGGACCCGTTTAGTTTGCACTTAAAAATTAGATCGTTTAGGCAGACAGAAGAGACAAACAAGATTGACTAAGGCACATATATTCTATCCGGTATCAATTGTTCGAAAGAAACCTTAAGAAAGGTAGAGTATGAATGGACGACAAGATTGTTTTTATTAAGTTTTGGTTACGACTAAAGTTAAGTAGTCCATATGATGGCAGTACATCTGAAATCGTTGTTTGAGTTAACAAGGTTGATGTTGTAAACCCTCGAAAGGATAAGCTGGTTCGTCCTCGATACACTAGTGCGCACGTCAGAAATGAAACTTTCCTTCTCGTAACAATTAGCCCGGAAAATCTCAATCCGGTGATTTGCTCCTAAGATGAACGAAAAGACGCATGCAAAAAACAGCTCTGTTCTGCTCCAAAAACGCGTGCGACAAGATGACAAAATACAAGGTATTTATATGGTGCGTAGTGGCTTGAAAACATTCTCGAACCATAAAATAGAAGGACAGTTAACGAAAAAAAATAGTTAGGATCACTAGACCACCAATGAGTATAGCGAAATAAAGGTCGGACGGGTAAAAAACTAACCAAGGTTACCTCTCGACCGTTCTGGACAGTTCTGCTAATTCCGATTGGATCAATCTTTTTTTCACTAGGACAGAGGCGGTTTAGGACAGAAAAAAAGGACTCTCTAACAGCTGGGTACCGTGTTCAGTTAGTGAACAATGTGTGTGAGAGATTGCTATTACTGACATTAATGTTCAGCCCGTTAGTGGGCTAAATATTTAAGTTAGACGTACATTTCTCGTAACAGGCAATCGCTGCATTTGGTGTGGAGTTACAATTAACTATCATAGTGCTTTGTTAACTATTTTGTCCTGCCAGACTACCTAGCGTAGGACAACGTCTCATGCACTATGAACATGTCAGTCTGTTAAATCAAGACCTCCGGTTAATTTGAAAATCACTAACGTAAAACGAACTTCAACAATAGCAAATATGATCAAAGAAGTTGGTAATATTTTTCACGTTGTAACTCTCTAACAAGCTTCACTACGTCTCACCAACCACAAACCACAACCTACCGGTCTGTATAGTGAAATCAGAAGGCCGGTTTTGCATCACCACAGCCCGTCATCCTCAAGTCACTCGAGGCACTGCTTGTCATGCGTAGCAAGCCAGCCCTCTGTGTGCAAAAGTTGTTAATCTTGAACCTCCTGACTAGATATATGAACTTAATTCGCTTAAATGTTTTTTGATGTTCACCGCTGTTATGTGTAGCAACTGACGAGAACATACGAAATGGTATTACCATCTTACAAAACCGGTCTTCTGATTTCACTATTCAAATTCGTAACTGGGGAATGATGCTTTATACTACCGGTCTGTGTTTGTGTACAGCAAAATAGACATTATGAAGAAGATTGTCAAAATGTAGGACTACGGTGGCTGACATCTTTGCCTAGATTAGTCTGACACGATGACGGTGTACGCACACCACCACAAGTGGTTTGTACGGCAACGCTTGTAACTCCAACCATGCGATACATATCCAGTGTAAACCTGCAAGGTATGAGTGGAAGCCTTCGTGACCCAGTTGTCCGATGCTGGTTAATCATATGATAGAGTGGAATGAAAGTGAGACCGCAATTTCTAGGAACCAAAAAATAGAAACGCCAACGATAAACTTTAAGTTAGGAAAAAAGGTTGTAAATAGTAACTAATCTTATGGATTACTTGTGTCGTCTATCTCAGACTCAACAGAGTTTGTAGTTCACTGCTGGTCTTACGAACACCAGTGGGAACTGTGCAAAAACTCAGTGTTCCCCATACTTTTAAATGACACTATACTTTTATAGAATGTGGTAGCATAGATAGTGTAAGTTTAATAATTTAATGGTGTGCTACCGACGAAAGTTGCCCATAAACTACATACTGTTTATGCTACCAAACCTTCCAGGAATAATTTCATGTCAAATATAAAGTTGAATGAGTTTCGTCACAGAAGTACATATTGATGTATTCTAGGTAGGACAAGGAAAGCAAATGAGAATTTAAATTCAGACAGAGAACGAAACAAAACCTTGAGCATGTATTTCACCAACATGGTTATAGAAAAGGAACGGCAACCATGACCCAGATTTCTGAATGGGAAAGCGAGCGGTTTATCAAACGACAGCGATCGTTGGTTAATAGGACTAAAGGTGTACAAAGACCATACACAAATACAGGTGAATACCGATGCACACCAGTTACCATGGTGGTCTGGAGCAAATCAATACGTCCGTCTGTATACATAGGGGATATTCCTATTTATAAATTTGTGCTGACTCCGAGAACAGGATAACCCTCCGATTTTCTGGTCCCATTGCATATTCGAAAGATTTATTTCAAATCAACTTGAGGTCGACTTGACAACAACAGCCGTTCGATGAGTTGTCACTGTATTGGAACCATGTTGAGAGGTTGTGATACTCACATGTTTTACTGACACATACTGGAACCTGTTCATTGACTTGGTTGAGTAATTGTCCTCTGCTTATGCAACTGACTGAGCACTTGGGTGAGGAGTTCTCGTTCTTGGATTCAGCATTCAGCTTAGTGGAATTCGGATGGTGGTTAACAGCTTGACCAATTGAACTCAATAGACTGTGCTAATCACGTCTACCGCAAGGTGAACTGTAACAGTGGTGAGCTCGTCATCCTTACAAGGTAGCTGAAAATAAGCTTTCGTCTTCGGAACTTCAAAACTTATCACGGTGGTTACCTTTCGTTTGTTATATTTCTTAACGAATGCTATCGGGTAGGTATTTTCTTTTAGTAACGTCGTCCATGTAAAAATTGGCCATCAGTTTAGTTAAGGTCGGGAATTTCGGTTTGATTGAATAATCCTTGTTGCACGGAAGTTAACAGGCAGTAATTGCGTCTCTTCTCTAGACGGTTAGGAACCTCGGCTTATCCAAAAGTGGATATGGCTGAATCTTTAGGAATTACAATTCGGTCATTTGCAATGTGACGTCACAGGCTCTGTGGTCAACACGATTGCCTTATGAAACTTGGATAGAGTTGAAGTCCAAATCGTGGTAAGATAAAGCACCGTTAAGGAGCTCTAACAGGAGCGAAACTCGAGTCTAATGCTTCTTTTCGCAGGTGGTTTACCCAAAATTTCATATGAATGCAAAAGCTGCATGGGAATGAGTGACGATTAATTAAAAGTAGCCAATATCCCGACTACAAAGTACACCTTTTCAACTCCTTGAAGAGATGTAACTTCAAGAAAAATAGTTGTAACTTTAGTTAAAACTAACTAATCGGTACTCTGTCGGGAGTAGTTACAGGACTGGTCAACGCAATACGTGGGGCGATCGATGACGACCGAAGGAAACACGATGTCGGTATGTTCTTTCATCCTCCGAGCGAGCGGTCTGTTCGACTCGACCCGGTATCTGGTCATCTGAGTGATTGGATTCATGACGAAGGGAAGCCTAACATCGAAATTACATGAAGTCCCACTTGAACGTACGACACACTACGTGTGGTTAACCAAATACTTAAGTTATTACTAGGCCACTTTTGAAACTGAGGTGGTGATGGTGCCTTCGATGGGTAAGTAAATAAGAGGTGTGGGAAAATGTACGATTTGGAACCAATGTCAAAAGAGCTGTGCATATAGTCGGGACCCATTTGACTCGAAAAGCTCAATACTTGCACTCTAGCTTGATTTTACGATAGTGTATGCGTCTGCACAGTTAGTGAATTGGAGTTAATCAGTTTTTACCTCATTGTAAGATGAATCACACAGGTTGAAGCACAAGCTGAACTGTATACGATAGTAATAAGGGGTTCAATTCAGGTGTTCACAATCTTATTACGGACTCTTAAGTATCTAGGACACTAGCCGTCACAACACATTGGGAAATGGTGACCTCCGCGATTCTATGTTCACCTGGAAACAACTCAGCCGCCTAGTAACAGAGTTGTTCAGTAAACCATGTAGTGAAACGACTGGTATGAATTAGCATTAACGCGACCTCAGGGTAAGTACACTGCCAGTCAGTTCTGTGTCGGGCAATATTTGGTCGTCTGGATGCTGTTACAGAAAATTGATGAATGATTTGGAGTTTATGCAAGCGTTCAAACTCATATATAGTGCTATGCAATGGTGAATAACGAATTCGAAGTTGCTATGATGCAGGTGCTCTGATGTTGTTTTGATGAAAATTCACTACAGTCATTCTATTACGTTTTTTGATGAGCAGCTTTATTACTGAGTCAGTGTGTTGTTACCGTGTGTCCATGGGACCACAGAGGTCAACGTTCCTCCAATGAGTTGTGTGGGCTAGTAACCTAGACACACGCGAATCCGTGATAAAATGAGGAACAACTCAATGGGCTGGATACAGATCCCCTATCAAGGGTATGCACCTGAATCTGTTCATTCGTTCTTCAACTGAGCAACAATCATAAGAACTCGCTGAGATTGTGTTTTTGTCGATTGCCATTAGCTTCCCTAACAGTTGTGTCAAACAGTCCCGATAGTATGCTGACTGATGAGTTTCATTTGAAGTTACAGTTATTATTCTAGAGGTTACGACTATTTTACATGAAGTTACAGAAATTCTTTTTCAATCTACACCTGTTTTTTTGGAAACTGAAAAGGTGGGTAGGTTTTTTGCTGTTGTATCCAGTTTTCTTGCCCGAGTCAACATCACGAACGTCGTCATCAGCCGGCTGACATACTGATTAGGCGGGTTTGTTTATGTGTGTACGTTTGCGTCGTAGTTCTACAATACATCCCGGAACTCTGAATCTGGCAACAAAATCGGCAATCTAGACCAAAGGACTTATCCAAAGGGAAAGCCTCCTAACCGAGTCGTCCAAATCAAGAGGTGAGAGGCTACTGCCGCCAAAGTGAACAGAGAAGAATGTGACCCAACATAAGTCAACATGAACACAGTCAGACAGCAGGCTGTCTAGCCGTCTATCAGCCAGACACACACGGATCGAATTAGTCATCTCAGTACACACATGTCCTACGTGCCTTCACTGAAATGAAAACATCCATTCTAAAGCGCCATCAGAAGCATCTACGCTTACAGTGTGTACAATCCTAAAGAAGTCAGTTTGCGAACGAACACGATGCTTGCACAGAATGCGTTACACCCCTTACCCGACCCGGCCCGACACAGGTCGATCACTACTCACATGTATCAACATGTTATCCTAGTGCGTGATCACGGAACCAAAACCCTTATAATGCGAATGTTTTGTGCCGGCCCAAATCAAACCGCCTTCGAATGTTCGATATATTGTTTGTCAGAACGAATCAGGCTTCCACAGAACAAAGCATCTCAATGTGAACGACATT
>LUCH01001701.1:75823-89859 GCA_013368495.1 Paragonimus heterotremus
CAGTCTTCGTATTTCCATTGACGGGTCAGCTAGGCCGTTTTTAAAAATAGCACTAGACTGGAGTTTTGTTCCTGTTAGAACTCGACAGTAGTGCATATACTTGCCGCGTCCGGGATCAGAACTCCGGCCACGCATTTGCCGGGCAATCATTTTGACTACCGCGCTAATGACCTCACATCAGACAAGACTAAATTATCATGTGCAAATACTCAGCCACATTCCTTTAACAGTACGGTTTAGATTGTCCGATTGCTTCGAGAGAAAGCACAGTAACTGTCCTGTTAACTAAAGCCGATCACCCCCACTTCACCTTAAGTTAGACTACAGAAACCATTAAACTTGTTGAGCCGTATCTTGATCACTGGTAAGTCTGCATATCAGAATTCAGTCGTGCCAGATGTGAGGTCAGTGGCACATTAGTTAACATGGTTGACTCATAACAGCGTGGGCCTGATGAGGATATGCACTACTTGGATGATCTAAAAAGAGGGAAACTCGAGCAAAGTGCCTCTTTGCGAGAGAAGGTGACTAAAAGTCTATAGGTATGCGGCAACTGCGATCATTTGTGAGTGATGTCCAATTCATATTGTTCATTTTCACTACTTTTATTTTCCAGGCGTATGCAACTTCTCTGCAGCCGTCTGAGACTTAGGTCTGAATGAGTCTTCTTGATAGAATGACGGCAATGGAACTTTCAAATTTGATTCAGCTCGACCGATCAGCTCACATGTACTGAATCTCTGAACCCTTAAAGTGGCTGAACCGGTTGCTTTATCTACAGTTCAAAACGTAATCAGTAAGTAATAATTTTATACACTTTAGAAGTATGCGAAACACACGCGTGAATCAGAACAAAGAGAGTCAGAGATGGTCAACATGACTGTATTAGTGTAGCTACTTGGCTACAAAAGCGTTTAAAAATTCGATTGTGATAGGAACACAAAGGCGCACAAGACCCATTAGTCAACGGGCCAGCCAATCAATAGAAGTGTTGAGACAAGTCTAGATAGGATATAATACTGACGAGTTTAACAAATCGATATACTGGAAAGGTGTTGGAATCATATGTCTAAACTCTAGCTCCCGCGCAGTCGTATGGCCTGATCTAATAGTGTCGAGTCCCGTGATTCGCACTTCAACCAAAGAACATCCGCCTTACCGAACCCTTGTGAGGACTTGGGCAGTCAACTAAAACTCACCTATGCCACTCAGGCGACGGAAAGTGGACTACAGTTTAAAATATCAGAACCAGCTAAACCGTACGAAAAACTGAGGCTTCTTCCTCACTGATGTCTTTTTATTAATGACTGAGGCTGACATAGAACAAGCGACAGAGTCAATGATGAGCGTTGAATGGACGTTGCACACTGTTCACGGTCTATCCGAATATAAAATACGCTTTCTTCAGGTCCACTGTGGCTATCATGCATTGAATCATTTTGTCAATTATTCGTGCTGCGCACTATAAAAAAACATCATTATGAGTGGTCTGGGTTTGTGAATTCTTTGCAATTGCTATGAGTTCGCGTTCGTAAGTTGCGTGGGAGCAAACCCTCAGCAAACGAACTGTGGGATGACAGATTAAGAATTGGATTATTTTGTAACACCAGGGCTTGAAATGGCTTTCAATAAATAAAACGCTGTTACCATTCTGATAAGAAAAAGCAACCGAACAATGAAGAGGAGAGCTGGTTCGTTTGTGAAGAGGAGATTTATTTCACAGTATCTCGATGAGAGAATCGATGGAGTACGCAAACCCCTTTTTACTCGTGATAGACGAGTAGCTGGTGACACTTGAAGAAAAAGTACACCGTGTAATTTACACGTCAGATAAATCTAACAGTCACAGCATAACGTTTCGAATTTTGGCTGGTAATGCAAAGGAACATCTGTACATCTTGACACTGTATTTAAGCTTTCATTAGCTTGACTCGGGGGCTAAATGAACGTTATTTGTATGAGTGGTATTACGTACTACCGTGAGGTCAAACGTATGAGCGGTACAACATTAAAAAAGGGTAGAATGAACCTTCAAAAAGATCTCAGTATCAGTTTGTTTTATATGGTAAAAATAGGTATGGCGCCTATATTGCTGATAGCATGCTCATCTGCAACAGACGCTTACAGGCGATGGACAAGGGCAGGTTGGGGGAATCAACTTTATGTAACTGAAACTAATGTTCGGGTGTATTACAAAAATCTTTTAGTCAAACAACTGGTTCGAAAAAAGCCACTGGTGACCTTTTCTACCGAACAGAAAAGTTGTATTGACTTACAGTTGCATCTTCAGTATATAATAAGTTAGCATGAGTCAATGATTTGAACAGAAGTAGCATGTTGAATTGTTCGTACAACAGAACACCGTGATCCCTACTGCCCTTACTTAACAGGATGAGTTGACATCACACAACATCAACGATGTGAATCCATACCGTAAACATCAGCACCTCGCTGAACGTATGCTACCGTCTGATTTGTTCGATTTACAACTTGTTCACTGTTATCTATGTAAGTTGGTATTGAACTGGTGGTCAACATCGATGTGAGGTTAATGTGGTAATCCCTTACGTGTAACACACAAGTACACCTTGCGAGCACCTTGATTACCGGCCTTGTTTGTAGTAAGTTCGAATTATATTTGTGTCGTGGATCTTCTAACCAACATCGTACATATACTGTTATCTGATATTCCGTGTTTTCCGTCACTGTCAAAGTAACTGCAGACCGAAACGTACTCATTCCACCTCTTGGCTGTGTTGACTGTCACGTGATTTACTAGTGTGCGTAGCCTAGTGTGAAGGCTATATAGCTAGATGAGTTATCATCATTTACCGTTTAGATCATTTAATTCTGTACATTAAATCGTTATTGTGGAATGACCATCTTCCGTACAGCCTGTCAACAGTGTAGAACAGAAGCGTAATAGTCTATTTTTCTGATAGATAGGGTGAAGTGAAGAATAGTTCTGAGAACACCTGTGTGAAAAATGATTAATGAATCCAAAAGGTAGCGTAGTGAGGACGAGCAATCACACTGAACTACTTACACCACTGCTATTCATTAGTCGAGCAAGACATTGAAGTAGCCGCAGGAAAATGCAGAAAGAAACATCGGAGTGCAGAATTGCATGAAATGGTTCTCGGTACATACAGGAACTGAGCATTGGCGACTGTGAAAACCGTGACTTTCTGGGCCCAACACCGAATGCAGATGAGTGTTCTTGTTGGTGGTCATGTTGAAACGCATAACCTATGTGCTGGTTTTGGAAATAGATAACCCCTACGTCACCCATGTTTGAGGCTCAGAGCGGTAAAACTACGTAGTCTACCAATTTCGAAGGTTGCCTGACCTGTCTAATGGCAAGTCAGTATGATTAGGTTGAGACGATTTAAACAACTGTTTTTCCATTCTCTATCAACAAGAATCGACCATGAAAATTTCAGCTCTCATAATTGGCATGATTATTTTATCGCATAATATCTTCTAAACACAACACTATTTCGCTCCACTATAAATACTACTAACAACGCAGCTCATATTGCCTTTTACTAAATACCATCGAGTTTAAGTAATTTCGTTTGCCTACCTGAGATTCCGTAAAATCCGTCGGCCTTGGGTGGCTGAATCCCAAACAGCGCCATGAAAATTCGGTGATGAAGAAATTATGCAGTCGGGGTTCACAGCAGCGTCGCCACCAACTCAGTTTCTTATTTTCTGCTGTCATTGATTTAATCTGTCACTCGTGTTCAAACGGCCAAGTCGACTCGTGAGGATAGCCCGGGTTGGCTACGAACGACAGTACACGAACACTACCAAGTCTCGTTGAGACAAAACACTGGTTTTTGCGATCGAACGTCGTTAGCCATTTTTCATATGAGGGCAAACCAGCATGGATTTCAAATGTTCTCACTATATGCTGGTATTTGGTAGAAACTTCATAAGCAAAAACAGCGTATGCAATAGAGAGGAAATGGAGTAACCGACTGGAATACGCTAGAACACGCGACAGCCCCTGTTGTTTTGAAAACCAATCGATCAGCGTCCTGACGACTCAGTGAGGGAGAAGGATGCAGTCCCAATTCCATCAACCACAACGCGAAACAGGTGTGTGGGCGTGGATGTTTCATTTTCACCACAGGCCAATCCCAACCAATGAGAGACGGGGGAAGGAATAGCGATCAATGCTTCGCAGTGAACTTGTGGACCGGCAGAAGTCCTGAGTCTGTTTTTACCTGATTGGTCATAGTACAGCTGTATCATAGGAGCTTTGTTTGTCACAGGGATAAATCAGAAACAATCAGTGAACACGCAAACAGTCATGGGCAGCCGAGCTATAATGACACAAAACAATGTCTAAATCACACACTGAGAGATAATTAACTTCGCTGTTTTGGCGTGTATTATTGGTTCAGTTAATTAAAAAGAAAAATCGTAATAAATCAACATAATAAAATTGATTACATGGCATAATCTCCTACCCATTAAAGATGGTAAAACTCGGAATAGAAAATAGATCATACATAATCACCAATAAAATATTAGATCTAACCATCCGTCTTCGGTGGGTGTAATGCTCAGCCTCACAGTAATTCATTTTGTATTGGTTACTTTATTCACGTTCCTAAGTCTAAATCGATTACTGGCAGTAAGAAGCCTGATTAGCATGGCTGCTCATCACGGTCGAGAATAAAAGGTTGTTCCAGGGGTGCAATTAATATCATCTCAAGAGAGTAAAGGAAAAAATGGTTACGGATCTGATTAAAACTTCTCCCAGTGCATACGAAACTGAGGAAACCCAACTAGGTTGGAACGGCTGTCCACGACTGGCCACTGTGACCATGAACTTGCAAAAGCCTCTGGTTCAAATGTAATCTCTATGTAGATTGTTTACCATTGAAACAATGCAAATTTAGACAGTGCTTGTTTGTTTTCAGACGGTTAGCCCAAATTTACCTTCTGATCACACTGAAAACAGCTCATTTTAACATATACCTTCCAAAACACTTTTATTTCTGGTATCAAGAAACCAGTTACGTTGTTTTCACCCATATCTTCATGAGCACAACACTATAGCCTGACATCTTTTCAAATCTCTTGGACGCTCTTACTCCTCAATTTCTACTGTTTTGCCCGCAGTTATGTCCCGACCTTGAATTTGTCTGTTCCTAGGACACTGACTGTGAGCGTATACTAGAATGGATCAATCCCATTTTCTCGTATGCTGTAGAGCCATAAGGTAGCCAGTTTGCAGCTACGGATTGGTCTACCTGACAAACAGTCCATCTTTTCTAATTGAATCATACAACTTTCATCCGTCGGCTTAAGATCGATCACTTGTGTTCGTTATTGACGCAAGAACTAATGAGTATCATTCACACCACTAAAATCTATTTCGCTACCGGTTAAACGTTCGGATAAAATTAATTTGGCTCAACTATTGAAATCCTGGTCTTATGTGACGGTTGAACGTTGAGCAAAGAACAAGTATTTTGCGAAATGAATGAGTTTGTTTTTTTGGTTTGCAATTTATTTTTCACAGTTTCGCATGAATTTCCGCGTTGTACGTGTTGCGTGTTATGCGATTAATGAGAATGTGAGAAATGGTACCGGCTGACAAAATACTTGTTCTTTATGACAACAGCCGGTTGTCATCGTGAGGCAGTTGTGAACTCCCAAAAATGATCGCACAAAAGTGTGGCGGTTTAGTGAGAATCTGCGAAGCTGAGCTAAAGCGTCCATCTGTTGGAGGTAGTCGTTGTAAAACAAATTCCACTTGGATAATAACTATATTTTTGTGCCGTTCACAATATTAGAGTTGGATGCTGCAAATGATAAAGCCGTTAGCAAGTATCAATGCCTCAACAACTAGTCAGTTATCACGACTATCACTAATGAGTTTTGACAAGCCAGTGGAAGATAAATCTGGTAAAAATGAGATAGTGGACCTTTAAGACATTTCAGGTTGTTAGGAAAAATACGGTGTTAAATTACACAGTATGAAAAGCATACAGAATAACCTGTAGAAATGACCAGATAGCGTTAAAACTAAAAATGTGAATTCACTAGCATTCTTATCGACTCTGTACAAGTAACGTGTGCTTTCATCCTCCGTAATTACAGTCATATAACAAATAAAAAACAGGATAAAGAACACCTGCTAGAGAACGACACTTCTGCCCCTGAGGTGAAGTACATAGCGCAGCTGCATATGGCGTCAGGTTGTTTGGACTGACAACTTCGTAATAGAAAGCCCAAAGTCTGAGAGAAAGGCTGAAGTACTTGACTATTTGATGTGACGTAGACTACTTAAACGTAATGTAAGGCATTTGTATCAACTGACTGTTTGGACACGTAATTTTTAGCCACAGCACACTGGGACTTTTAGTCTCACATTCGTATGTATTCTAGTTCCAGACACCAGTGGTTTAAAACCCAGTCTTGGTTTTAGCTGTCATTTGCTCTCTCTATAATGTGCAAATTTAAGGCATGCATGTGGTTCACCCTGTATTAATGGAACAACCAAAATGTCAAGTATGGAGAGAAGTATAGTCCGAGATGGCTGTGTACAATTCGACTGAATCTCACTTGTTTCACTGGCCGACATGGATTAGCAACTACTTTCTGCGAGACGATAAAATTCGGTCTAACCTTTCAAATGTGCTTGGACTGCTCTAAAAAACATTATAGTTGCTCTCTTCGTTGATTGGCACGTTCACTAAACCGTAGTCCAATCTAACGCTTCTGGTACCTCAGAGTAAACTAACAAAAGATATTACCAGACCTCGATAGTATCAACGCAACCTCGAGAAGAGCTTGAACGATGTACTCATTTAAACTGAACATTAATCACTCTTGCTGACAGTATTCGCGTTCAGATAGACTTTTTAACCAGCTCCGTTCGAAACAAGGCACTAAAATCGAGTTTGGTTCTTGTTAGACCTCAACACTAGTGCATATCCCTGTCACGAGCGGGGTTTCAACTTTAGTTGGCTGGAACGTCTAGCTGAATTCGAAAGCTACGATCAGTTGTGAATGACGTTCAGACTAAACCAGTCAAGTCTCTGGCTACTCATAAGTAACCCAAGTTCGATGAACTCAGAGATATCGACTTGACCGCACAATTTTAATTGGGTGTTTATCAGTCGGAGTAACCGGGCACTAACTGAATCTCCAAACAAAAAGGTCGGACAGCCCGAGCATTATCCATAAAAAGTATTCAGCGATGCTCTTCCAGTGGTGCTCAAACTAAATCCAATGGCGTAGTAGTCAACAAGATTGTCATAAAAAGCACAAGACCAGAGTTTGATTCACAATCATGCTCAGAACCTGACGAGTTATAACAAATCAAGACATTAGTCTAGTGCTTTTGTCAAAATCAGCTTTTCAGAAACATCTCTCTGAATGTGAAAACAATGGTCATTTGTGAAAAAGACTCAATTTCCATTAAACAAGCCATTTACTATTTCTCAGTAAACTAAGGTTTTTACATAATTAAGCTCTATAATTTGTTTAAGGTGCCGAACTTTGGACCACCTAGTTTTATTATGCTAGTTTAGCGGAAGTAACTATGGGGTTAAATTTAGCTACGCAGTCTTAGAGTACTGCAGATGAGGAACTAACACTATCTGCCTTGAGCATTTGACAGCAGACCTATTTTTAATTGTTCGAAACGGTTATCTGTGTTGCGACAAAATACTTGTTTTTCAAAGACCAACTAAGCTAATTTACCATCGGACTTTCTCCACCAGTGACTTTTAAATGACTTAATGCGTCTACGATCAGATGAGCCTTATTGACACACCTAGTGGGGTGATTTGATTGTGCGGCGCACGTCTAAATATATATGTACTGTGTGATAGTGATTATGGAGACTTCATCAGGTCCTAGATAAAGACGTATGTGACTCCAGCGTAACTATTCCGCAGACTGTGCCAGTTGGTCGTTATTATGAGATTTCTGCAATTAAACTACAGTGTTTGACTTCGGGTATCTGAAATAAATAAGTGAATGAAAAAGTGATGCCAGACGACGAACAGACTTTAACCTGGAAGAAAGTGTGTATCACTGTTGGACAAAGGAGTAATATCACCGATCAGCGTTGCCCTAACAGACGAACAACGATGCTCTCCACCTTTTTCCAAATTCAACTGTCGTACCGTTGGGGCATCCAAACCAGTTGTTTGCATGCTACTAATGTGGAATCCAATGTTTTTCTGCCAACGAGTGATTCAGTAAACAAGACATTTGCCATCAATGTGAGAAAATTAGACATGATTCGAGTGTTTCAATCAAACATGTATTTGAGGTGGAAACCGCAATCACTGAAGAAGCCAGCAAAAAAATTGTTAATAGTTATGTTGATTGCGAATCCGTACTTAATAAAGGCGGCAGTGTTGTAGCGGATAGTTGCTCCGACTCCGTGAACCAAGAGGGCGAAGGACAGTTTGTTCCCAGAAAGATTGACATTAGTGTGTTGCTAACTGAACCCAGCACAGTTTCACTAAAGCATGTACACAACTTGTCCACATGTCAGGTGATCTCACGAACATACAGTGGACAGGTAGTTCCGTTGACGTGGGAGTGTGCTGCTGGTGTTCTGTAAGGTAACAGGAAGCGAAATTCACCAGTGAGTGTAGTAGGGCGGGACCGACCAGGTCTACACGACTGTGAACGGTTCAGATGTCTGCCAAGCCTTTTAGACGTGGTCACAATGATGGAAGAAAAGTCTAAACTTGAGAAAGTTTATACATCCCAGTGTATTCAACACCGAAGTCGGCAGTTTAACTAAAGTTCAGGCTTACGATAAACCGGTTGCGAATTTTCAGCCTCTGTTCTTCAAGTTCAACCGTGCTTTCCAAGAACACAGGTGGAGGATCCGTCAATTCACCTACGAAAGCAGTATTAATAACCGTGTACGACATGATAAATGTGGAATCGGTCTGTTTTTATCATACGATCTGACGGTTAGGAACGCGTCTATCGTAATGATACACGATGTGACCAGCGTCAACCCTAATCACACCTAGTTTAAATTGAAACTTGAGGAAGTATCTTGTGCTTGTACTAAAGACACTGCTCACAATATGCATACTATACATGGTTTACAAGGTTGCACTTCTCATTATCAATTGAGCCTCTTCGATTTCATAAATGATTACATACAGCCTAGTAAAATTGTCTCTATTTCCAGTTTTTAGTCGAATGGACGTTATACTTACAAACCCACGCAATCCGAGCAATTCAATACATTAACCATGACGCCCGATCGTCTTCAACAAAATGCATTAGCACTGAACATGACGAAAATGATTTCTGTTTATTCTATTCATTAATTGGGACATTTTTTGATATTACTGGCTTGCACACGTTGGATGATTAACGCTAATGAATTTTTCATGCACCAATACTTATAAACGTGGCCGAAATTCGTTCATTTCTGGGAATGTCGTTGTGCCATTCCTATCCCTTGCATGCTTCTGCTTTGCACACCCCGTTGTATACAAAGTGGTACCTTGTGCTTGAACTTTGTTAAAGCGAACGGTATTCAGTTATGTATTAAGCATTGAGGCATTAAGCGACTGTCTTTTTCTTGCAAACTACGACACGCGCAAACTGTAAATATTTTAGTGTGATGCGTCTCCGTACCATGCTTTGCCAGTGAATGGACCAGACCAACTGTTTTCGTGTCTCGAATTTTGCAATCAGTTAGGGAGAAACATACCCGGTTAGACTTTCGGGAGCTGTCAGCGACTTTTGGGATTAAAACTTTTCACTGGTATATCTGGAACAAGAGTTTAAAATTCATGCGAACTGAAAACGCCGGTTGACATTATTAGTACAACAGAATGGAACCCGATGTCCTCACACAGGACGCAAAGATGCGGCTCGCTTTCAACTATCCATAAGTAAGTTAAGAGGTTCGGCCACCCAACAGCCAGTGCACTGAGTCACGTTCTACCAACTATTTCGACGATAAGCATCCAGCCGCTAGGATTGTTTAAGCTAAACTTAACGGCCATTCGAAGCGATAAGGTAAGTCGGTTGATGGAGAGGCCCTACACTATCGATAAAATGCCTATCTTAACAAACAAACAGCTTTAGGAAGTTACTATTGATTAAAACTGACTGATTGAATCTACTTAAAGGTTGTATTTTCTTGTCCTGCCTACTGCACTTTAGATGCTTTAGCAGCTAACCGGTGACTGAAGTAATGCCCACACCGGGGTGACAGTAATGAATGCTTTGTCCGAGGTTGACACCAGATTGTAAACTATACTTAAGTGTCTACGGATTCTGCAAAGTATAACGGTAGAATAGTCGACCAGATCCAGCATAATCGTGGCGTGTACCATAGGTACCAGGAAATTGAATACACACATTATTTTAGCTCGATCAGCGGACTGATGTATTTGCTGGTTACTGACGATCAGTCTGAGTGGACTAAATTCTATCCCTTCACACACGTCAACACGCAGTGGCTGGGACAACCTATTAGACTGTCGTGACCCTGATTACATAAAACACACGTGACAGGTCACTGTTTGTCCTTAGTTGCCTGACGCATACAGTTGGCATGTTTTATGTTTGTGATCAGGAAGTGCAAACGAAATTTTAACACATCGCAACACGTCTTCTGTTCTGTATGACGAGGTCTACGGTTAACAGAACCGCGGGATATCAGAAATAATTTATATATACAATGGGGCTGTCTTTGCCGGTAAGAGGTTTCCATAACGTCTACGCAACAACAATGTACCACCATATCGTCCCAAGTCAAGTGAATTTTCTCAACTCTCGGTTCAGATTTCCAAACACGGCCTTTTCAGGCCTCACTCTTGAACAGTGCGAAGGAAATTGGACTGATTTTATCCGCTCACCTGGCAGACTCAACACTATCAACAGGGAAACTCCCACAAGTCAGCTGTTCGGAAAATCAATTATTTTTACTGATTACAAACTGTCAAAATGACAAACTTAAACAAAGAGAAATGTGTACAGTCAAACGACAGAAAGTAACCCCTATTGAGTTAGTTGAACGCAAGTTACATTGGGCTACATCATGAGATAGGCTTACCGCCTGTGACAAAACTGATCTTTACGGGCTACCAATCGGACATCTAGCTGGCTGACGACCACGCTGTGTGTCAACGTTGGGATCATAATAGACCTCTTATCACAAACTAATTCGGATCGAACCGGCCGAAAGAATGCAAACAAACAGGAAGATTCAGAGGTTCTGTTTCGATGCAAGAAACAAGTAGCGATGCTCAGCCGGCCTTAACGTATGCCCAAAAAGTCGAGGAGAGAGCAGTTCACGAAGAAGTACGATTGAATCATACTACTCATAAGCAAACGGACGGATGCATGCAATGAGGTGATTGGAAAAGAAATGCTAGAAACCTTGGTGAGCGTTCTGGCAAAATGTAACGTTTCATAGACACGAACTGGACATTGGTAACTTCATCGTTATGTGCAGATGACTGTTTATCTCCTTCTGCTGTTTAAGTATATTCTACTTGTATCGACTTGTCGAATAAACTATTATCGAGCCACTCGTTCTTGGCCCACAGAACTACCATGTTCGCTAAGAGAGGTAAGCTTATTACATTTATACTGCCGGCCGATTAATAACCGCACACCAACTGGTTGAGGCAGACTACGAAAATTATTGGTGTCAAGTTTGAAGCATTAGGCCGCATAGAAATGTCATTAATCCGATTAGACTTGGTGTGTTAAAAACATTTTCTGTGTACCTACAGAGGATCGGTTACTACTGACAAACTGGATGTGGGTTAGGTCAGGGCCACCCTGGTTCACCACCAGCACCCAGTGAAATAAGATGCAGTCAAATTACTAAGCCAGGCTAACCGTAGAACCTTTCTTTACACTATGGATCGTGGTAAAACAGACACGATGAAGCAGTAGAATCAAAGCTGTGTTGCATGGTTGATGTCGAAATGAACACAGCTGGACTCGTCAGTTACAATTTACTGGGTGAGGTAGAATCTGGGTTTCTCCTGAAGTTCATCTGTCAACTGACGGTGTAGTTAGAAACAACACACTTCAACACATGGTGGGAACCCTAGCCCGAAATAGCTTATGCACAATGGATAAGTCACCGTAAAGAAAACAGCTAATGGATTAGTGATGGTTTCGGAGTTTCTTAGGAAATTTTTAAGATGGGAAGTTTCTTTTTTCCATACATGTGTAAAATCACGCAGCGCATTGACCAGCGTAGGTAGTTCTTTTACGTAAACATAATTAAACCAACAGCAATGAGAATACACAATACTGGGTGCGAAATAACTACGGTTGAGAGGCAGTAGGAGCTAGGGTAAATATAACTTAAACATCATTCTCAACCGACCGCAGCGTTTGTATTCCGACAGACTTTTCAGTCAGTTCTTTTCGAAGAGAAATTTCGGGTTTGATTAGCGAAGAAATGCATCGTTGATAGACTCTATTGAGAATAAAATTTCAGTGCAGTGGTTTTCTCTGAAATGGGTTAGCTGAAAAGTCTGTTGGAAGAAGAGCTGAACAACACCTAAGATGAAGAACTGACACTTCATTGTTGCGACTCCGACCACTCCAAACGGGATGAAGTTCTCAGAAGGATGAAAGAGGATTCACCATCTTGTAGCAACTATGCGATGGAAAATAACACATCCTTAACGTATCCCAACTCGCGGTGGAAAACAACAGCTTTCTAACAAACAGAAGATTATCGAAAAGGGTATTAAAAGAAACTTCCCTCTTATGCTTTGAACAGAAGTGATATGCAGCTAGAAAGAAGACTGGAACTTTGAACATACGTAAGGGGAGTGTTGCAGCTACTCAATCATGTGGCATATGTAGATAATCGGTGCCTAATGTGAACAGCCTAACTGTTTGAATCACATATGTGTTCACAGATACCTAGAGTGAGCGTTGGAACAACATCAGTTTTAGTGATGCAGTACAATTAATTGAACAGTCCAAATGGTTGGAAATGTTATTGTAAAACCGTCAGTATTTTACTACACAACAAGGTAATGATAATGTTTGGTGGTTTGAGGGTGAATTGGCTTTGAACGAGGATCTCCCTTGCTAGATTCACCACAGTCTTAACTCATTGTCTGGAGCACATACATTGTAAGTATATTACATTACAACATCAAAGTATGGTTGTGCATGTATATAATTCAATAAAATGGTGTAATAACCCGATACAGTATAAATAACTAAACAACCACTGAAAATTAGCCAGCTCAAGAGTGAGAAAAACAAATCGTGGAACGTAACGCCAAACAATGTGTTCAAGTTTTGGTTATTCTGTTTCAGAGCTGTTGACTAACCGTCACAGGAACCTTTCTGCTGCAAATAAGGTTATTTCCCTTAATTTCAACACAGATCAGCACTAGCGAATGTAAACTTTAAATTCAATTAGCTCCAATAAAATAAAAACAGAGAGTGATATGTCTGATCTCGGAAGCTACCCAATCGGTAACCCCTTTCCAACCCTAAAAATCCGAAAATTCAATATCTGATTAGGTGGGAAACGAAAGTGTTAAGCAAGATATCTTATCGGAATTACGCGCGTGAACAAATATCTGGTGTTACTGTTGTTTTTAATTCAGAACACAAGCAATAAGCAGTAGTTGTATTCGCGCGGAAACGTAGAACATGTACAGGAATGTCACGAGAAAAACAGAGCAAAGGACAATAAAAGTGATTGCAACAATGAAGCCAGGTGAGTTGTGGAGCGTGTTTGAACAGTCCAACAGAATAATACCCAATCGGTTCTCACAATCGAAAACCGAAAGACAAAGAAAATCGACACAGCGCTTTGAAATCCGTGTACTGATATCGGCCCTCGGTAGTGGAGTGTACAGGGAAAGCGAAGCACTGAGCAAGTTTAGTTCCTAGACGGGTACGAGAAATTAATCGGCTGACTAAAACAAAAGTAGGCAAAAAACCGAAATTGCCAAAAATGTACATTTCCTCACACATTTGAGCGCATTGCGTCCGAACATTTGGTTAATCAGTGAGAATGTCTG
>LUCH01001701.1:90180-116464 GCA_013368495.1 Paragonimus heterotremus
TATATATATATATATATATATATATATATATATATATATATATATCGTCAAAATGAACACCATTCACATTCGATCGAAGTCTTCGCAGCTACATATGGCTTCGGGTCAGCTCGCTTCGGAAGGAATTGCTAGACTCGAGTTTTGTTGTTAATTGAGCTAATCAGTAGTGCCTATCTTTCTCGGAGTCGTAGTTTGTACTCCAACCCTCGTGTTTGTGAGAATATCATGTTAACCACAACGCCAGTTAACTCACGATAGACATGAACAATCAATCATATCCAAACGCTTAACCGCAACCTTTTGTGAATAGTGTGTGGTCGTTTCGAAGGAAAAAGACAAACGCTTTGTTCACTCCAATCGATAACCCAGCGATCAGGAACTTCTCAGTTAGGTTGAAGTCACGGACTTTATTTGAGTCGGCTTTTATATATCGTGTATCTTTCAATGTAGAGTTATCGCCATTTAAAGAAAGTCTGCCAACTCAGGCAACCTTGTGTTCATGGGCAGCCAACTTTGCTCCACTTTTCATCAATAATGAATCAGGTCGGAATCCCCAAATTCATTATACCTGATACACAATGTTTTAAATTACTTACGAGTAGTAGATATAGTTGATTTAAAATTAATATCACAGTTAATTGTAGGTATTGTGCTTGAATAAGATAGTGAAAAGAAGCAAACTATATGATGTTTTCCGGAGTAATATTAACAGCTTATTTCTAACGAAAGGCATACATCTCCCGGGTTCGGGATTTACACGATTCACGAAGATGGAGCACAATGTCTGTGTAAATCAGACGTTCCAATATTGGGGTTCTGTTGTAAACCATTGAAGGAATATGCTGGTTCGTCCATGATATAGTAATCCGCTTGACAGACATCGGATTCTCCTCGTAATAATTAACACGGCAAATCTTGATCCCAAAAATAACACGGCTGTCCCCGCTAATTGCCTCCAAAACAAACCAAAAGACAGGCGCGAAAATCAACTTTGTTTTGCCCCAACAACCTGTGCGTCAAGGAGGAAATTACAGGACAAACCCTCGAGGTGCATAGAACAGGCCGTGAACAATCCTTATATCGCTATGCTACACCGGAATACGATCTACAGTTAACGCGAGAACTTTGCTTAAAGCCTGTTTAGACGACCTGAGAAACTAGATTCAACATATCTTTTTGCCTCACTTAGGCGAACAATATTCTGGCCCGCAATGTGTTCACTGTCATCTCGTAGAAATGAATTTGTTTACTGTTCTGAATCGGTGGGATTCACGTCAATCCCGCGCTTCCTAAGTGGACAAGTAATTAGCACTGTTCACTTGTGACCTGCGAATTATCGTGCCCGCTTTCCACTTTGAGCTGTGCCTGTGGGTACTGTTTGTCGGGCTGCCGTTGATCGTGATAATAAACCATGAAGTATCAGAGCACAAATGTATAGAGAACGATAAAGAGAGTGATGAAAAAGAAACGAAAAGGAGTAGGGCTTCATGAAAAAGAGGAATCAAGTCTTGATGATAGGATCACCGTTGGGTGTGACACACTGCCATGTCTCAGAGTGCTTCCAACCGACTGTGTAGATGGTCCTGAACACCTCAATCGGGTATGACCCCGTGAGAAGAAGCAACTGTTTGTGTGCCAAATTTTTGCGAGGTCCTCAGAATAACAGAGCGACTGAACGGTACTCCCGTCAATCTTCCCTTCACTGCATTTTTCAATGTTAACCTGATCCCAAACAGAAAATTGTTTGTTCCCTCAGTCGTGGGCTTTTCAGTTCCGTATTATCGTCAATTGGCTCTTGTCTAGACCTTTGTTGTATAACATACAGCTTCGTTTGTGAACAGCGTAGCACGACCTGACTATGCGGAAATTAAACGGTAGCTCTCAACGCCACGAGGATCGGGAGTTGGGACCGACTACTGCGAACGCGTATACGCACTATCAGGTCGCATCAACAAAATGACTACTGCCAAGGATGTAGATACATGTCAACCATGCAAAGTAGTGTTTGCGTTTGTCGTTCTCTACTTTCAAATATCTTGTAATGGATGTCTATCATGAAACAACTCCTCAGGCCGACCATCGTTTACTGTTACAATACCTGGATAAGCTAACTATATCCCAGCCCGGAGTAGTCGTGCTGTTAACCGGCATTAAAGGCTGGACGGTGATGCCCACTAACTTGTTTATTTTCTGTTTTAGTCCCATCAGCTAGTAGGCGTTTTCAATATTTACCTCGACGTGTCCTTCTTCAGGGTTGCGTGGCCATTTCAACGAACTGCATTCGACGGTTGTTGGATGGTATACTTCAATTCAGAGGGTCTATGATACTACAATGTATTAAGAACAGCTATGGAAAAGTCTTAGTACTAATTATGGACGCATGTTTATTTTGACAGTGAAGTTGTCTTATTCACTGTATTGCAATCATATCAGTTGAGTTCCCTTAGATCAAAATGCCTTCATTTCCCTGAAGTGTTTTTGCTCACACTTTCCGTTGCCGATTACCCAAAATATCACATAAATGTCCCTGATATGTATTTGAACTCATCAACTGATGACGCTGCTAAAACAGACTCAGGTAAGTTATTCCGGATTCGGCTTGACTGTCAAACCTAATGTGTGGACGCATTAATGGTAGTCATAATACTTGGATTCCCGTGATTGAAGTGTACATCATCCTGTCTGTTTTTCGAGTAAGTTCAATCAAGTAGTACAATATCTTCCATGCAAATTCTGCCGTTCAACGAACCGCAGGCGATTTTGCCCTCAGTCCCACACTCGTCATCCAGCTCGTTCGATTGTGGTACATATATCGTCGTGCACGACAACTCCACTTGCACACATAGGTGCACCGTACTATAGTATCATTGTGTGGGCTGAATGGATGGCCGTCATTAGGTGGCTTTCGCAACGCGACAGTGATATGCAACCACCGACCGTGGTGACTGCGTTGATAATTAATTCAGAACGGCCATGGTCCTGACCAGAAAGCTGGGGACGTCATTCACTGCAAAGGCGAAGTGAAACAACATAAAAGGAAAACTTACCAAAAGGAGCACAAATTGATAAAATAGGACTAGGCGATAGAACTCGAACATACACGAATGTGTTGACCGATTTCAATGTTTGCCTTTGCTACGCCGAGCATTGTGTGCAGTGGATTGTCGCATCTCATTCGCGTGTGGTGTCACCTGTTCGACGACTGGTACTCAAATAACCAAAGATTTTAGCAACTTTGTCGTTGTCGACCTGGCGAGGTCATGGAATCTGTCCATCACCGTCGTAATGCAGATTACAGCCTGTCAAGCCGTCGTGTACACGTGCTTACCCATACTTCGCAAATGATCACAATCTCAAATCCAAATGACATATTCAGTGAGAAACACTAAGTATTGTTTACCGTTTCACGAACGGCCATACGGAGTTGTTTGAGAAATTTCAGAATACAGCCAGTAAACCAACTTCCAGGCCACAAATTGTAATGACCGTGGTTGTGATCTACAACCTTTTTTGGAAAGGGCGATGGAAAATCAAACCAAAAGCTTAAGATGTCTGGCGTGGGGACTGTTGAATATGCATCACTTCCGCCCACAAACTAAACTCCGGAAACCAGTTGTAATATTTTATTGGAAATTTGGAACACTTGATAATGTGACACAGCGTTTACCATCTTCCATATAAACGGAAGTGTTCCAAAAAGGGTAACACTTCGGGGTTGTGGAAAATCTACACTATCCCATCGCCGGTACAACGTTGTTTGTTCCTGAGGCAATGGTTTAGGCCGACATCCCAGGTGGACGTATCATCTTGATGTATTTTTCAAGGAGAATATCACGGATAGATGTTCATGTATACTGTTTTCGCTTTTGGTGCAACACAACATCATGCACTCCATCAATATGTGATTCTTAAAGTAAAGAGCTTCTAGGCAATAACACGACGATGTACCACTGTAATTCAAGTCTGTTCCGAGATTATCTAGATGGTATATCCTCTTCGTGGTGGATGGGTTAAAGTGGCCGCCGAGATCCCACGAGAATGACACCGTTGGATTCCTTTTTATTGGGTGTGCACCAGAAAAGCACAGAACGTCGAATGGCTAAAGGATCTGTCAAAACCGCTCAGTAGGTTGTCTATAAGGTCTTTTAGCGAAGGTAAGCTTCTCTCTGTTGGAACGTTTATACCGGTTCATTCGTTTGTGAAAGTGAGGATCGCGGCCAATCTGTCAATCGTATTTTCGTCAGTTGTTTTCGACGCTTTTAGACTGCCACATTACGCCACTCGTTTTGCACTACTGTCCAGCAACCGACCCGGATTACCAAAAGGATTTTTATGCTCACTACTCGGAAACAGTGAACTAGATCTGGGGCTGAAAACAAAACAGTTGACGCCATCTTTTTAGATTTTTATAATGCATTCCACAAAGTTTGTCACTCAAACCTTTGCGAAAACTGTATGCGTTCAAATTTGACGATCACACACATTTTTGGTTCGTCGACTACAGAAAATATCTCCGCCTTAATGTAATGGGCAGCAACGCATTATCTGACGGGCACTGCGTTAGTAATGGCGATCAAAAGGTCCCATTCTAGCACCTACGCGGTTTGTCTAATTTGCGCTAGAGACCTTGTAACTTGGCCTCCCTGTTATTGTGCGCTGATGACAAAGTATTGAGTCATAATAACACAGAATGCGATAAGCCTTGGAGTGAGTTTGATATTTTGCATCGCCAAAGCTATAGAGAATGGGAACACCGATCTGACAACCACGGTTGAAGGACTGTTGAACATAAGATCGCGTCGCAGTTCAAGACAAAATGTTGGTAGCATACACGCGAACACGGCAAGCCGGAGTGATTTTAGAATCGGCAACTTGCAGAATGTATACCTAACCTGTAGCGTGATATGTAACGGACGAAGAAGCAACACTATTGAGTGAAACTGATTCAGACTGCACGCTATATGAAACCATAAGCTGATGGTCTCCGGACCATGTATATTAGTCGTGGCAGACAACGGCTGATAGGTATCCTGAAACAGGTGATGTATTACAAGTCAGGAACTACTACTTCCGGGTAAAAGAAACCAGTAATGTGCAAAGGAAAGTCTCGAATATAGCTTGTATTTACAAACATATGCATACAAACGAGATTACATCACGCCATTGCAGACCAACATGTTTACGGACAAAGTTGGAGAGCAAAAACAGCAAGCATTCGAACTGCCACTCTATTGGTTGAAGGTATTCACAACTGAGAGTAAAAATCCCGAAAAGGAGTCATCAAGGAGAACAATTTAGTTTGTGTCCATTCGGGTTCCCTCCTCCGTAGATACATCGTCTGGGGAGTTGGTCGCTGGATCCTCTGTGGCGACAGGTGACAAAGATTCATCCTCTAAAAACACGCGAGAAACGATATCAACCTATTTCATGAACTTACCTTCGATAAGTTTCTGCAGACCATTGAGAGCGAATAGGAACAAGTGAAATTGCTTCTTGCGCAAAGCAATCTTACGATCGTATTCCTTGTCCAATTCTTGTAATCGTTGAAGCTGGCTCTTCAGTCTTTGACACTTTCTGAGACAAGACAGAAGAACGACAGAGTTGTTTGAAGAAAAGACATCTAAACTCTAGTTAAGTGTTAATAAACTTGGAGCCCCAATCGATGATCTTTGTAAAACATTGATTAAACTCTCAGTAAGATGAACACAAAAGAATTGACTTTAAATTCAACAAAAGGCAACAAATGGAATGCAGCTAAACGTTCACAGGAAAATCTAGTCAACAACAAGCAACAGCTGAAATTCCCATAATTTACACCGTCGTTCTGTTGACCAATCTTCGTTGAGTCCACGCTAGACCAAATCAGAGGATAAGGTCAGGCAGTTTTAAGGAAACAGTAGTCAGTATACACGAAGGTGTTCTGATGAATCTGGCTTGGATATCAAGGGAGCACAACTTGCCGGTCAAGCAAACACGACCAGCGACAAAAAACTTCATGCACTATACGACGAGTACAAGGTAGGAAAACCAATTTAAAACAATGCAGCGAGTTACCTACATGCTGAATAACCTTAATGAAACACAAAAGGGTCTTCAGTCTGGTGGAGTCCATATAGAAGACAACTAAAACCACAGTGACAGGTCACATTATAACAAAAAGTTCAACAGAACAAGATCTTTACTGTCCAACTCACATGTACTCACGCTCTGCGCGCGCTCGTTCGCGTTTATGAACGGAAATTCCGATCCACAACGCAACGACAGTTTCCACTCACACAACATGTGCATTTCTTCCTGGCTCTATGTTGACGCTTTCTGACGTGGGTTCTGTGCCTGCCATTTTTCGCCCATTGGTCCGCTTTCTTTGAGTGATGGCTGGTCCGGCCGATCGTGTTGCATGTAATCCGTTAGCTGTGGGCTTTGACCATATTTCACTACCACTTTGGGATATTCAACTGAGTGTTGGTATAATCGCGCTTTCAATTTGGACCGTCGAATGTTGGCAGCTTCCTGCTTGAGTTCGTTGAACGCCACCTACAAGTCTTCAGTTCAGACAAACTTCTCCATCCTCAGCAACTGGAACAGTGGATATGCTTTATAGGAGAACCCCGGCGCAAATTTTGAACCGTAACCGACCATTTCGAGAAAAGACCTTAGTTGCCGCTTCGATTTTTCTGTTGGAAAATTTTTGATGGCTGTCAACTTCTCTGGCAATGGCTGGATTTCTCCGTTACCGACCGTGTATCCCAAGCAAACGAGTGAACTGCGACCTATTTGGCATTTCTTACAACTCCATTCCAGACTGGCTGTTTCGATTTGTTGTAATACTGCTCACAGCCTACCTGGCCGTTTCGACATTGTATTGACGACGTCATCCCTATACACGGTTACTCCTTCCTGATCATCCGCAAAGCGAAGCAAGAGATGTCTGAAGACAGCTGAAGCGCTGCACAGGCCGAACATCATTCTAGGAAATTCGTATTGCTGTCCGTTCACATAAAAAGCGGCTCCCGGTCTGTCCTTCCATGCCATTCGTAGCTGTCAGTGACCAGAACGCAAGTCTTCGAGGGATATTATTTTGACTTTGTGTAGATCTGTAAAGATCTTTTCCATCTGGGGCACCGGTAACTCGTCTTTGATTGTCACTTGGTTCAGCTCTGTAAAATCGACACAAAATCGGTGGGTTCCATTCGATTTCTTAGTCAACAGGACCGGTGACGAAAATCGGCTGTTGATCACTCGAATTATTCCTTTCTCCTTTAGCTGGCTCTCTACTTCTGGAATAAACTTGAATAGTATCCTACGGTATATTGGACTGCATTCCGCACCTGGTTGCACGTCTATCGAATGTTCAATCCATGTACAGAACCCGTACTAGTCATCCGCATTAGTGAATAAGCACGTGAACTCATCAGTACATTGGTTGATGGCTGCAAACGGACATTCTGGTAGAGATCTCGCGGTAACGTTGACCACTCGGCATTGCTCCTTCGTCTACTCGTGCCAGAATTTCACAGCATCACCATTAACACACAACTTGCTCCTCTCACGGTCTACGTTTGCCTTCAGTCTGCGCAGCAGACCCGCACCTGCTACCACTTCTTCCGCGTTGTCAATTACTGACATTGCGTGTCATAGTCTTGTATCAACTATCTGAATTTCGACATTCTGAGTCCCCACTGTCTTTAGCGCTACTTCTCCGACCGCGACTACATCCCAGTTACCGGGCAATCCTCGTATTTTGCTTGTAACTGACATCCCCGTCCACGTCCCGTATCTACTACCAGGATCTTTTGTTGTCTCCTGAGCATCAGTTTTACACGTGGAACGTCGCCATGACAACCCGTAACCACCGGAAAAATAGAAGAAAAACGTCTGTTAGGGAAACAGCGGGCAAAGCATCCCACCAGGCTGCACACGTGCTCGTCTAACTTGTGACCTTCTTCGTTTCACATTCGTGTTCAAACCTTTCACTGCTTTCGTCAGTTGTTCTACTTTCTTCTCGATCCCCCTGACTTCTAGTCGTCCGACTTCCGTGTGAAGGTAGGCGCTGTGCAATTCCGACCAGCCGTTCGATGTCCATGAATCCACAAGATTCGGACATCCGAACACTCCTGCAGTTCCGGTGACAAACTTTGAGTAAACCGCTCCCTTAGTAATTTTTCCTTCGTTTTCTCGTCCGCTTCCAGCAGACCCAAAGTCAACCACCGTAACAGGTGTTAATAGTAGGCCAGTAGGTCTTGTATCTCACAAAATCCGGTACCATACAAGTGATCCACTGCCCGATGCAGGTCTTGTTCCCTAATAAATTCCAGAATCAGTACTGCTCATGTCTCCTGATAGGAGGTTGAGGCCTTTGTCTGTTTATTCAAGGCGCAGACCGTCTTTGGCCGTCTAGTGAGCAGTGTTCCAAGTGCCGTCAAAAGTTGACCTTCGTCTTTTAGTCTGTCGCACGCTGCAACCGCTTCAAATTCAGACAGCCAATCTTCCACGTCTTCATCAGCGAATGGGCGTGGCCACCGCGGCTTCATCGCGTTGTGTTCAGGGCAAGGCACCAGCGTGTCCAACTCACATGTACTCAAGCTCTGCGCGCGCTCGTTCGCGTTTATGAACGGAAATTCCGATCCACAACGCAACGACGGTTTCCACTCACACAACATGTGCATTTCTTCCTGGTTCTATGCTTGTGGATGACGCTTTCTGTCGTGGGTTCTGTGCCTGCCATTTCTCGTCCGTTGGTCCGCTTTCTTTGAGTGATGACTCGTCCGGTCGATCGTGTTGCATGTAATCCATTCGCTGTGGGCTTTGGCCATATTTCACTACCAGGTCGGGATATTCCACTGAGTGTTAGAATAATCGTGCTTCCGGTTTGATCATCCATGACAATATGACAAGGTTGATTATAAGATTTCATGTACAGTGGTTATAGTTAATTCTCTATGGATTGTCACGATAACAGTACATCAACTGAAACTCACTCGAGAGTAACATCACGCTCCGGATGCTCAGCGATGATTTTGGCAAGGCTATCATATTCTAGAAACTGTAGTGTCAAGCCAAGAATGCAGTGTACCTCTTCGGTTCTTCCTTATTATTTTAGCCGTACGGAGTTTCTCTTTACACTCGTCCATACGAACCTTTGCATTCTCCATATCGGTTTCTAATCGGAAAAGATTAATAACCAAAACAGACTGACTTATTTTCTTGAAAAGTTCTGAATACTGATTCAACTGTTCCTGATTCATCGATAGTACCAAAGCGGACTGTTCCATGGCATTTTCACACTGGTTTACACTTCCGATCAATGCCTGAAATGTTTCAAAACTTTGAGGGTTGGTGGTGAAAAGCGTCCTTACCCAACATCTCCAATATCATCAGAAGCAACCCAACGAAGATAATTTTTCAAAAGAAGCGTCAATCGCCGATCATCATTCCCACTCTCGCCTTCAACGAGCAGTTTGCGTTTGATAATTTCATCTTTGAAACAACTGATTAAGAGACCAAATCGAATACCATCTGAAACAACGGTCATTTCGAATGGACGTGCAAAATAAATGAAGAGAAGCACATGTGAAAAAGGTTTGGGTTTCCAGTGATTGAAAATCACAGCGGAATAACAACAGGTTTAACGCGGGTCCAGTATGAACCAGTAATTTGCAATGAAGTTTCACCAAAATCCTGAAAGTGAAAAAAAAGCAAATATGGTGACAACAAGCGAACGAATCTTCCGGCTGGAAAATAATTGGTATACGACTAGAAGGTAAATCGGAAGCGAAACTATATATATATATATATATATATATATATATATATATATATATATATATATATATATATATATATAATACTACCTTGGCTAGATGGTCGGGCTCGTCTACTGTTTTGATCCGGCGGGCTATGCTGACTAGGACTCCGGTCCTTCCAGATGCAACTTTATCAGACGGGACGAAGGGAAGCAGCTAGACGAAAAGCAGTTACACTCATAGGATTGTATGTCGCGCTAATGACTGCGTAGGAGTGCTTAGGTAGTGAAGCACGATCCTATGGGCATGCAGAAGAACTATTTTTATGGTTGCGGCACTGCTGTCTTCCGTATCAAGGAGAAGGGGGTTAGAAAAGGTACCCTCAAACAAAGAGCACTCCGATCGTGACCGTGACCACCGGCGTATTATCCAATAAGGTCGAAAAACCTGGTATCTCCCAAAAGCCTGACGTAACTTTCAGTACAACCACTGCGCGCAGCAGTGCTCAGAATCAGACATCAATGTCTTATTCACTGCGCCCTCGGATTAGGCACGCCCCTCACTGCCAAGTGAGTCAGACTTTTGAATCATTGGCTCTGGGTAGGGTCCTCCAAGAAAACCCCATATCCTGTTGTCTCATAGGTCAGACTTTTGAGCCAGAGACTCGGGGTGAGGTCCCTCAAGTCAACCCCCTCCCGCAGCGTAAACGACAGGGAAGTATCAAAAGTTATCGTTCTTTCGACAGTGACATTACTAACCGATCACGACTTTCTCCTACTGTTTTACCCCCTATTTCTTCTGCTCTCCATGTGCCTTCGGGCGATAATTGTTTTCTGAGGCCAAGACAACTGGTAAACATTGGCGCCTTCAATGTCCGTATTCTCCGAGAAGTCGGTCAGCAAGCTGCTCTCAGCCGTTCATCACTTCTAGTGATGTTCGTCAGGGATGTCCGATTTCTCCCTTCCTGCTCAATTTTGTCATGGAAGACATTCTGGAAGGTGTGCTTCGGGAATCCAGTAGGCTTCGTGTTGAGCTTCTTCCTGGCGCCAGATTGACCGATCTGGAGTATGCGGGCAACATTGCCTTTCTTAGCCCCTCTGCCGAAAACATGCAGATCATGCTGGAGAAGGTGAGTGACCGAGTTGGTTTATATGGAATGCGCTTTACATCTTCAAAGTGCAAAGCGCTGCTTCAAGAGTGGGGCATTTCCACCCCTACTTTTTTGCTGTAGGTAATCCGCTTGAGACTGTGGACAGTTTCACATATTTGAGTAGCACTACCTCGCCAGCCTACAATATTGCTGATGAGATATCAGCGAGGATTGCAAAGGAACGAGTTGTCGAAAAGATGTCCCATTGTCACTGAAATGAAGGGTATATAATGCCTATGCGCGTTCTGTTTTGTTCTATCGTTCGGAAACGTCGCCTGTTCACAACGAAGATATCAACAGGCTTGTTGTGTTTGATCATCGTTGTCTCCGCCACTTGGCCCACATTAAGTGGACTGATCGCGTGAGCAATGTGGCCGTTCGCCAGCGTGAACTCCGGGACGCTCGGGATGCGCGATCAATTGGTCGACTAATCGCAGTACACAGCTTGCGATGGTTGGGTCACGTACTCCGTATGTCATCTGATCGTTTACCGTACCGGGCATTATATACTGAAGTCACAAACAGTTGGGTAAAACCGCGTGGTGACCAGCCAACAACGTGGCCATGAAATATGAAGACCCTGACTGCTCCATTGAGCAAAGTGGGTAGGTGTCGCCTGCCTGGACGGAGTCCTCGTGATCACTCAGACCGCTGGTTAGAGACGCTATCCGAGATGGCGGTGTGTCGCAGTCAATGGCACACCTGTATCCATACCATTTCTAGTTCTTCCTCTTAGTCTTTTACTACTTTTCAAACTTCTTAGCACTGTTTTCTTCTAGGGTATTCCACGTCACTGTTGAGGTGAGCGGCGGCCCGAGCCACAGTACCTTTTGGTCAGGCTCGTGGCTGTTATGATGATGAGGATGCTATTAAACTTTAACTTGACATTAAAGTTCTAGTATTCACACTACAAGCTTCTGCTACTATGACACATACTAAGTCACATACGCCTGGACATCGCCAGATTATCCGAGCATAGACGAGAGCAACCGAGACAAACTGGGTTGGATTCCGTAACCGTGTGATTGGCAATCAACAACCCTACCATTATGCTACCGCGAACTTGACGACATGAAAACGCTGAAACGCCATCGCATTCCTTGGAATAATGGAAAGTGTAGCCAAATCACGGCAGAGACCTAATGAACTGACACAACCACTGTCACTTCACGGTAGAGAGAATGAAAAAACCGGTCAACTACAACAGCGGCAGAGTTCATCAAACACAATCCGCGATTTCACCGATTGATCGTGAACAACTGAAAACGCCAACGTGCGGGAACAATCAACGCGAAAAGGATAAATGTATGAAACAGGTAGCGAATATCGAGTCTGTCATAACGAGATTGGGCCTTGAGGTAGTGTGAAGACTTGTGCGTCTCGATGACATATTGTACTAAACTGGACAGTGTGGTCACCAAATGACAAAGTCGATCACACTAGGCAGGCTAATAAATAGAGGTCTGACAAATCAGTCTCCTGGTCCTCCAGGTTGGGGTTTGGAAGAAGGCTGACATTTTTTCCGAAAGAAGTACCAGTTCTGATACACCACCACCCACTCGCTGTCTTGTGATCAAGGGCTTTTGAGCCAAAGGCTTTGGTTGAGAACCCTAATCGCTTCCCAGTCTGAGTCTGGACGTCCTGGCACTATCTCAGCCCATACACAACCATAAATATTCACAACGCCATTAATTCCATACTGCATCGGCCATCTCGGAGTATAAACCGGGTCGCCCTATCAGCTGCATACAGCAGGCTGGATAGGCGGAATCTTACAACTGCTGACCCCTCCCCCACTGTTCTATCAAATTTAGCTCTCAGATCCTTCATGAACCCTATTTTTGGATATTAATCTGCAGGTCCCACAAGAAACATAGCTAATCATAATAACATTGTGTCGATAAATTTCATCTCTTACCACCCAGCCTCAAGCTTCCCTCATCCTTTGCTTAGATTTAGAATGCAAATCAATATGGGTGTTTTGAACGTTCGCACTCTAAAACAGATAGGCTAACAGGCCGCTCTCGCATGAACGTTAGACTCGTTGCATGTCTATGTTTGCTGCATTTCGGAGAATAGAATCTAAGACAGTAGTCACCCTATGGAACTAACAGCACCCACACTGTCTACCCAATACTGGTTATTCACTTCGGGTGGCTCCACGGCTGCCGCTACCGTTTAGGCTGGAGTAGGTATAGCCCTCAGAACGATGACAGCAACACCATCGGTAGACTGGAATTCCATTAACAGTAGACTTGTGGTGTCCGTTTGGCAGGTTCTGTTAAAGCCAGCTCTCGACGCAAAACCTTTAGGAATCTTTTCAGTGTCCACTTATGCTCCAACCGACTATAGTGACGCTGGCGTCAAGGACGCATTTTACTCGGATCTGGCCGCTCTCCTTCGGTCGACACATGGTTCTGAGATAATCGTTCTGGCCAGAGATATGAATGCCCAAGTCGGCCGCCTTGGTGAAGCCTAGTCTCGTTTAGGTAGCAGGTGTTGGATAACATCATACGGCTCGGATAATAGCGGACGCCTGACACAGCCGTGCATTGAGCGTAAGCTATTTTTAGTCGGCATTAGTTTTAGACATCGTGCGCATCAGTGTTATACTTGGCGCCCTCCTTCTCTGAATCAGGCCTGGTTTCAGATAGACCACATAGCTGTTAGTTATAGGTAGCGGGGTTCCATTGAGGACTGTCGTTCTTACTGGAGCACATATTTGGATATAGATCATGCGTTCTTACGCTATCGTTTTGTTCTTACTTTCGCCGAGCAATCAACTTGCCTATTATAGTGGCTGGCTGTTGAGAAACTGGTTATGCTGTCGGTAAGGCATAAGTACCAAACCAGCTTAAGAAACAGCCTCATCCTGAAGACCTTAATAGCTGCTGGACTGACTAAAGCACAGGCTGGAACCCCGCTGTCATGCCTCAAGAGAAGCAACCCGTTTGGTGTTAACGTGGCTACTTCCGAGGCCTTATCTATGAACTTCATAAGCGACCGATCGTACAAAATGTAATCACTCCTCGTTGACATCGTGGAATGTATCTTGTTCGACATGAGTTGATCAAACAAAAACCCTTGTAAAATGTACTTCAATGAACGAATTTTGTGCCCCTATATTCCCAATCGATGACAAGACGTGAGGAAGACCGAATATCAAATCATAACCTTATTCTGACAGTATGCCCGAAATTTCGTTTTGACTCCAAGCCCTCATTAGTTCACACATTTCATTCGGCGTTCCACAGATTGGCGCCGTCATCACGGTAAAGTTTCCCAAGGCACCCGCGACGAGCAACGAATCGTAACAATGTATAGAGAAAGAAGTTGGTATCCAAGGGGTGAGCAACCCCGATATGAACGTTTCGAATTTTCAGACGAGTAAACAAACAAGCTGCAAAGTTTCTTGCTAGCTCTACCGTGATAAACGTAAATTAGACTAAATAACATACAGACTACGGTAGACGGAATAGTCTTCCATAAGCCTGTTGAGAGAGGGATGAGCTACCGTCTGCTGAAAAGGACAAGAAAATCATCGTTCGTAAACGAAAATTGTCCAGTCACTCTTTTACAGAATATCTACGCCTTAAGCTCTGGTCAAGCTCGTGTGGAATTTCAACTATGTGATTAGCACCAACATGAGAATGCACCACTATGAAGACAAGATTAGTTAAAAAGTGCTCCGAAGACAAGATGATAGGATGTCGAGATTCAAAGAGCAACGGACCGAAATGAAGGCCGCCTTCAGCCTGGAGGGGCCTGTTGATTATAGCTGGTCTCAACCGGTATAAAAACGTGTTGTGCCAGAACTGATTAGGTTGTAAACAGTTCGCTTTCGGATTTCACTTTAGGTGATTCAAATGGAACTACCGTGACTATTCGCATCGTAAAAGTAAACGAACTCAGTTGGCTAATCGGACGGCGCAAGAAGCGTTGTTAAATGCGAATGCAAAAACGGTTTAGCCAACCATCATCAGTTAGTCAGAACCAGAACCAATAGACAGAATGGGGATGATCAAACCATATGACTGACTACAGTACTAATGACTGTTATTTGTGTCGGATGCTCTAAACCGTCATTTTCGTCGACTTCTGTAAAACCGGTGGGCGATGAACGACTATGCTAGACTGATTTGACGGTCTCAACGGTGGGACCCTGCAGCGACTATGCAGTCTTCGCGAAGGTGCGGGTACGTTCGGCAAGAGGTTCTACCATTCATAAGTAAGAAGGTGTCACAGATTTCTCTCTTCATTAGCCCAATAGTTACTGGCTTTGGTCATAAGCCCGGCCGTGACATAGAAGTGTGCGGATGGTTGCATGTTACTGGTACTATTAAAACAACTGTCACCTAATGTAGCCTGACCCAGGCACGATGAGGTAAAACGAAGGAATTGGCTAGACCTGCCGCTCAATGTATGATTCCCTGGGGTCAGTGACAAATGAAAGTGGATTTTTTGTGGAACGATGGAGCAGTTCATTGCTCCGCAATCAAATACGGAAGGATTGTAAACCTAAACGATAAGACACTTCGGCAGAATTCACTTCACAGTCACACCGCCAATTCACTGGTTTCTAGCGGAGTTGGAGGTATAAAACTTGTGTAGTATCCCCGCCTCGAGATAATCCGGTAAGATTCAGTAGTACGGAGTTTGTGCTTCCACAACAGATTCTATCTCCGTTTGGTTGTTGTTTGTTCGCACCGATCATGTGAACTGCTGAAATGATGAGAGTATGTGAGGTGTATTGAGTCTCGAAGCAGCTATCAGCAGTCGGAGACCGTCTTGTTATTTAACAGTGGAAGGGGAAAACTATACGAAGAAGGTAGGGGTAAATGATAAAAGACGAGAGAAGGAAATGGCAACAATGAAGGTAGATGGGGCTATACGTGTCCGACTCTTAACGGCCATCTTGGGATAATCCATTTATCTCATTGCCTGTGGAATGCATCGGCTGACGTTGTCATTACAATCGTTGCCTTAGTGCATTCCACGTCGAACAGACTTGGACAGCAAAATTATATCGTCTGCATAAAAGGCTACTACGTGGTATAAAGATCTTGTACTTATGGCTCCTGAGACTCACTGTATCAGCGAATGTAAAAAGATTTTTGTTGGGGTGGCTCGGACAGCATGATTCTGTATGCTAATATAAGATCACCCATCAGACGCCTGTAGACTAGGGGGAATAGTTTCAGCTTCGAGAGGCGATCTTCGTACGACAAGCAAAATAGACCCTCAACCCGCGTAATAGCCCGTTTCTGGATTGTCTCTAGAGTAGTGACATCTTTCTTCCAGTACGGCGCACATGCCTGAATGTTGACTTCCAGCAGTGGCCTTACCGATGTGCTGTAGATACGTGAGAATCTGTAAACTGGGAAATTCCCAAGGATCCTACCAAGCATAGCTAGCCTGCTGCTAGCTTTCATTACCAACAGCATAGTGTTGGTACTAGGGGAGAGGTCTGATGTAATGACGGTACCTAGGTCGCGCTCCTGGTGGACAGTGGCTAGAGTAGCACCACCGATGCGATATGTTTCAATGCTGTGATGACGAACATGCATAATCTTTCACTTGGACATGTTGAAGGACAGTCGATTCTCCACGGACCATAGATGCAGGGCATCTACGTCTCTTTGAAAGTCTTCTGCGTCTTCACCGCTGTGTAAGACACGCCATAGTTTCGTATCGTCAGCATACATCACAACGGGAGAGTTACTCAAGCCTGTGAGATCGTTAACACAGACTAAGAATAACAGGGGACCCAGTATGGAGCCTTGTGGTACATCAGTTGTGGAGATGAACGGCTTGGATAGCTCACCATTAACTCTAACTGCATATGTCCGACAGGATAGGTACTGTTTGAGCCAAAAACAAACCTAACTGCATAAGCCCATATTAACCAATTTGCCCAGTAGTATACTGTGATCAACTTTATCAAACGCTTTCGTAAAGTCTAAAAACACAGCATCAACTGGGAGGCGTTCTTCGCCAGCTTTTGTTCACGAGTCAGCGGCAATCAGTAGGTTGGTCGTGCATGACTGACCGTTTCCGAAGCCGTGCTGCTGCGGCGCCAACAGTGAGTGGGTATTTAGATAGTTTCTCAAGAAATCGTCCACTATGCTCTCCATCACTTTTGATATGGCTGGTAGTAGAGCAATCGGTCTGAAATTACTGGCATTCGTTCGATCCCCACCCGTATAGATGGGAGAGATGACGCCTTGCTTCCAAGTGGTTGGAATACAACCAGTGTAATATGAGTGTTGGAACAAACGAGCAAGCTGTTTCGCCGGCTCATCTGCGCATTCTTTCAGCATTTGTGGGGATATCTCGTCAAGCCCTGGGGACTTATCAACGCGCAGCAGGGGTAACTTAGCGCGTACGTTAGCCGGGGTAAAGTTGGGGGACGAACCCGAGGAACGATCAGGATAGAAAACCGTGGTGCATGATTCCGTCTCAGCGGAGTTGCTGGAGACGGATGCATTCTGAGCATGTAATATCTCAGCTGCCTCACAATTAGAGTTAGAGTTCTGAAGGTCACATGAGATATGGCAGCTTTTGATCTGGTCAAGGAGGCCGCCATGTGCCCGAAGGACCTTTTAGGATAATCGGCAATAGATCTCGCAAGTGATACTTGGTGAGCCCTGCGTTCGGCGCGTACGGCTGCTGTGCATTGATTACGACAGCATCTGTATGCCAGGTGTGAGGCGTCATCTCCTTTAAGAAGAAATGCATCCCACAGGGCCCGCTTCTCTTTCATTAAACGCTTGGTTGGTGGCTTGAGCCAGGACGACTCACAGGTAGGGCGTGGAGTGAAAAGTGGGACTGAACTAGTTATCGCGGTGTTCAGGTGTAACATAATACGATCTAGATGTTCGTATACCGTGCTACATTATTCAGGTGGTGGCCAGTTAGCTTGGGATAAATGTTCTCGCATCTTTCGAAAGTCGGCTCGTCTGAAATTACGTTGAGCCGACAGTAAAAGGCGGGTGATCGTGACGTTGCATATTAAACGAAAACTGATTGTGGCGTGGTCGCTTGCATCTAATGGCGCACCAACTTCGAATATACCCACCATATGGGGTTCAGTAGTTAACACCACGTCTAGTCAGGATGGCCAGTGACTTCCTTTCCACCTTGTGGGTTGACTGATATGCTCGGTGAGTCCTACTTCCTGCACGAGGTTGTAGAATTCTGTGGCCGCAGTACCAGACGTTAACCCGCTGGAGAGATCTGCATGCGGGAGGTTGAAGTCCCCTAGAACGATAGTGCGATGTCCGGAGACTGCGGTGGCCACTTAAGGTTATTGTACCACACAATACCGCACGTGCGCGCTCCGACTCAACCAATGAGATTGGTGGTCAGCCGTTCTCTGCGATATTAACAATCTGTCGACGCTCACGCGTGTGTACATTCCGATTGGGCGGCGTAGGTTATGGCAGTTTGACCTAGTGTGGTATTATAGAGCTGGGCGCGGTGGCCCATCTAATGGCACTGTGCATTCTTCCATCCCATTCTGGGGAGGCAGACGGGACATGATAAATGATACCGTCAATGACTTGGGAAAAGTGGAGTGTCCTAACATTTATTCACAGGGACTCTTCAAGTGAGTGTTGGGAAAAGGCACATTTTCCCAAAAATTAGCCCTGTATGCATGGAAAATGGATTCCTTCATTTTCTGGGAATTTGAACGCCCGCCAGAATTCTCGAACACCCGAGAAGCTGCGCTCGCTCCTGACTGGTCCATTCGGCGACCTAGGTCCAAGGCCACCAAAAACCTATAAATAAAGTTGCTGTGAACCGCTATTTCGCCTTCGGGCTGAGCAGCAGATAGTTCGTTTGAAGGCCATCTTTTTCCTTACTTGTTGGTGGGTGCTAAGTTGCGAGATTTGCGTTCCGATATTTGAGCCCTGATTTTCGTACCGCTTTACAATATCGTTGTGTTCGTTCGTGACAGAGATACTGCTCACGGTCTTGCGTTTGCGCTTGTCTTTTCTCTATCAGGTGGGGTCGTAACAGAAAGCAGGGTTGGGTCACTGTTAAGTGCTGCGCGTAATTCAACACTAACGTAGATTGCTACGCCCTCACCTCTGTAGGCTAGCCGATCCTTGCGAAGGATAATGTAACCAGAGAGTTTTACCTGATGATCGCATATTGTAGCGACCTGGAGATTTCACTGGTCTGCCTGCAGTAGGATGTGTAAAATAGTTCCAAAAATCATAGTTGCATATTGTACCTAGGCTATTAAGAAAGTTCACATGATGCATGTTGTCCGATTGTTTGTCTGCATGCCATGTGACTACGGCGCGAACCCGAACGCACACGCGTGTCACACACTTCCGGTTTAATCGCTCGTCGACGGTCGGTTTCTAGCCTCTAGCCAACTTACATGTCGGTGCCATTTCGAGCGCATTAAGAGACCATCTGTATATTTCGTGCAATAAATATTCGGTCTCCTCTCTCAACGGTCTTTTGCATTTCGTGTCTGGGTACTTCGCACCTGGGGAAAACGACTTAGTGCGTCGTGCACTAAGATATGTCCGACGTTAGCCATGTCTCCGCTACACCTACGACCTTGGGCTTCCTTGAGTCAACAATTTGTCGCAGTTCCTCCACTTTGTTTTTTTTAGAGAAAGAACATTAGTAAACATACACCACCAGCTAGATTAGGCCCGTGCAGCCTTGTGACGATAGATTTTTATTGGTCACTGACAGTTAACTGTCCATCGAATAGAACAGCTATAACTGTCAGGACTTGGGCGGAGACACTCATCAAGACGTCATAGTCACGGTTACGGCAACATATATCGGACCTTATCGACTTTAATAAAACATTTCATGCACATTTAGAAGAGTTTCCAAGGCGATCTCAAATATCAATCAGAAAAAGCCGAAAACATTTCAGTGTTAGGTAAGAACACTTATCAGTGAAACTGAGTGATTGTAAGCGAGGCAATATGACGGGAACGCCATAGCACAAAGTACAAAGAATTGCCGATCGCCTCGAGGCACATGCCTCAGGAAAGTAAGCTAACGGCAGTCGATTTTTTATTGACTCATTGTTCATTGATAGAAAGCAGGAGTTGCCGACTGTGTTAGCCTCTTCAATGAGCGTCTTGACACCGGAATAAGCAGGGTTAACTATTCTCCTTCTTCCAGCGTGCCATCATATGTTCATCTAGGAGCCGCTTAAAGACCACATCATTGGGTGCTAGCACCATCTGCGTCGGTAGCGCATTCCAACTATTGATGGCCAGCCGTGACAGTCGAAATACGACATTCAAGTTAAAGTTCAGTTTGCACAGGACAAAATGGCTGTTGCCAATGGAGCGTCCAGAATATCTGCACCGGAATCTCAGAGGACAGCACCCAGAGCTGCGACGGTCCCACCTGAAGCGGGAATGACGGATTTTTTAGATTCCGTTCATCGATTTTGAGCCCGTTTTGATTATCGAGTAATGTATGTGGGCAAAAAGAACGATGGAGGGGAGTACGAAAAAAAATAACCGCAACCCCAATGGCTGTTTCATCATCATCATCATCATCATCATCATCATAATAGCCATGAGCCTGACCAAAAGTTACTGTGGCATAGGTAGAGAGACGCGGAAGGCGATCATGGTGGTCTATGCCACCAATTACCCACGCCTTCAGGAAGTGACACCCACGTTGTTGCTTCCTTTACATTAACAATGATTCATCTATTTCGACGATGGAATGAGTTCCATCTTCCTTGCAAGTTTCCCCGGATTCGGTCACAATATAAGCGTTGTTCCTGAAACTCATTTCACCGTCTGCTTGGACTTACCATGCTCAATGCCGTGCGTATGCAACGAAGCAAATTAACGACTGTCTCGAAGCTTATTTTCAACGTAGTGGCTGTGAATGTTATGGTGTTCTTCAACGTTCACAGTAGCAAAATTGTGGATGCTTCCTTTGGCATGAAAGGTGTATTTCCAAATAAGCAAGCTTTACGAACGGAAAAATGTCGCTTACACAGTTCACACTTCCGCCAAAAGTTGTCCATCACGGAACCAACCTATTAGCTGCTCCGTCCAGTTGACTCGAACTATGATCAACGTCTATGAATGCTTCATGTATTCATGCTAGTAACTGCTCCGTCCAGTTGACTCGAACTATGATCAACGCCTGAGTATGTAGTTTGCGTTCACACTAGTAGCTGCTCCGTCCAGTTGACTTAAGCTATGATCAACGTCGATGAGGAGAACACGAGAGAAATCAGAACAAACTTGCACTTGGACCGTTCAGCATAAGTTATAATGATCTCCTTCAGTTCTGGCCAAAAATGAGATAACACACTGGCAGCTGTCAGTGAAATCTGCAGCCGGCGAAAACATAGACCAACGGTCATCGGAATTATAAGCGTTCATGATACGAAGATCGAAGGGTTGTAGCTGAAATGGTAGAAGTGAGAATCAATGTTTTCGTCGGATAAATAACGAGTATCTAAGTTGATCATTTTCTGTCAGATAAGTGAGCATTGACTCGCGTACTCATAGCAAGCCACATTCAAGTGTAGTCAATAAGCAATAACCAAAACAATACGCACGTTGTTAATGATGGAGTATGACGTGTTACCCATGTTTACACCATACCGTTAGTAGAAACAACCACCTGATAACGTAGACCGTTTTCCATCGAAAATACTGTCAGGGGAACAGGCTGAATAAATAATTCAGATGTATAACTAACCAACAAACGTGGCGACATAGCTTTTATTAGGAATCACGGTGATATTTCGTGCACAATGCAATGCAAACGCAACGTGGTCGAGAATGACAAATTCAATTATGTCTCCCAAACCACGCGAAATTGAGCGTTTCTGCAAGACGGGATTATGTATTCCACCATGAGAATTCCGATGGAAGCATTTCCAGAACGTAAAATTGATTAGGAAAGCCAACATGATGCTTTTACCGAAACAAATAGCAGCACATTTTTCTCAACAAAAGTGTAAATATGAGCCATTTTTAGGTATAGCCGATTTTTCTAATTGCAACATTACCACTATACTCGATCAAACCCATATATCTGCCTCATAATAGGCTTTTTAATATTTCTTGAAAATTTGAAGAATCTCTTTTCGCCCCTAAATGGCCCTTTCCGACTCGTTTCGGCTTGGATCACCATATCGGCGAACTACACAATTGCCAAAAACGTCTTCCTCCTCAGGAGCCCAGGACATGCTCTGTGCTGCTTCCGAGAGCTGTGCGACATCCATTCGACCAAAATTGCGAACAATTTTTTTCAGGGTAGGCTTTTTGTCACGCGGACTTCGGAACGCTGAACACACTGATCGCTCTTCCCAAGCGGGGCCTCACTTTCCAAGTTTACAATACCCTGTTGATATCGAATAACTATTAGGTCCAGCACGGATGGTGCATGCCCGCGTCGGAACAGAGTAGGCATCTGAAGGTGTTGACTTGACGAACTGGAGTGCAACCAGTCCAGGACTATTCCTTCGGGAATACCCGTCCGGCTGTTTCATGGTCCCAAGAGATGTTCGGGAGGTTGAAGTCTCCGCTATCACTAAGTTCGCTGAATTACTAACTAGAGCATTTAAGACATTTAACAGAGGCCTATCCTCGTCATTGCCAGCCAGTGGTACCCTACAGACGCTGCAAAAAGGCAGTCTCCTGTTAGCCTCCTGAATGTAGCAGGAAATTGCCTGTACATTCGAGGTGTTCAGTAAGAAGAGGGCCTCCCACTGCTTGTACTGATTGCTTACTAACAGCAAGACCCCTCCACCTGCGCGCACATCAGTGAGGTCTTATTTGTAAACGGAAAAATCCTCTGGAGGGCAATTCCCCAAAGCCACTTCCGGTTTTAGCCACAGCTATGAAATCAGAAACCCTTATTGCGTTCCTTAAGTTCCCCCCACTTGTTGCTCATGCTACAGGCATTTGTATACCAAAACTGGAGGTTCTTTCCACGCTGCATTTGCCCGGATAACTTTACTGTGTCAGAACTCCCATCTGCAGGACGGCCCGAGGGGACTGCCCGTTTTTTGGAGTAGCTCTTCTGTTCAACACTAAAATGTTTGGCTCCACTACTTCCTCAAGCTTCCCAACTCTTTCGACCACAGCAACCCTAACGGTTTCCTCTGGCTCCGTATCCCTTTCCTTCTGCATTATCATCGTCATTGATCGGGCGACATTCTCAGCAGCAACCTGACTGGCAGATTGCTTGATTGCTTACATGCACGGACAACCCCTTCCCATGGGGTTTGGCCTTAGTTGTTAGCAATTTTGTGTTTTTTTCCAACCTTGCATTACTAACTGAAGCTTCCTGGCTTCCCCGTGTTCCGTTGGTTTTCTGTTCCGTCATACAGATAGTGCCTACCTTAGCTGCGAATGAGGTTCTCTTACCTTTATTACAGCCAGCCTCGGATCTACCGCCACATACTACTGTCGCAGTAGATGTAGTTATGGATGAGATCTTTTTAGATCCAACATTCCTGCCATTTTCCGGTAACTCAACTTGTCTGTCGCACTGGATCAATGGAGTCGCTGGTACGGCCATATCCTTTACTTGGACCCATTGTCTACCTGAAACACTACCGGCTGTTGTTTTCAGCTGTAACGCTGACTTACTGCTAAGCTCTGAGTCCATTTTACTGTCCGGAATGAGTTGATATCTACCTCGTGACAGTTCATGTACTCTGTCAGCCTTGCTGAGTACATAGTCCGTTTGGGTGATTTGTGTAAACTCGATAAGTATTGGACATACCCGGTTTTGAGCTCCGTTGGAATTTCCTAGTCTCCAGCTACCTACTCTATGTATGCGTTTGATACCGGTGGCTGCAGACGACCCTGCCATCCTGAGAACTTTTATCACCCTCCTTCTATCTAGCTGTTTTCTGATTTTTATCTCCCTGACTACTGACTCTTTATTGTTAAGGACCAGAATGTTACGGGATCTCCCTATTACTTTTTCGCCGGCAATGCGCAGTTTCAATGTGTCGTCCACAAGTCCATCGATCTTTAACTTGAGAGTTGTTATCTCTTCTCTCTGTTTTTCAGGTACCTCTATCTTACACTTTCTCTGCTCGACAGAAACTTTTTGGGTGCTTTCTTTTTTATCAATGTCCCAATGGCTTTCAGAGTTTTGCAGTAGTCGTGAGAAGACTTCCACCAATGAACAGCAGTGAGAACAGACCCACTTCAACTGTTTATGCCGTCTATACAACCTTACTGCAGCCTCGGTCAGTTTGGAGCACCGGCTCTGATACCAATTTTCACAGGCATCGCACTGGACATCCTCAGTAACCGGCTTGTGACACCTGCAGTCCCCGCAATTAGAACCCAGGTCATCCATAGCAAGAACTTTTTTGGGCGAGCTGGCTTAAAACTGGAAGACAATACAATACAGCGGTGCGACACTACATAAAAGTGAGTTATACAACAATACAAAACTGGACTGCAATACAACGATGCGACAATCAACAAAAGCGTTAAGCTGCGGTCATAAATATACCTAATATTACTAAGAACGAACCCACACTAGATAAACAACCGAAAATCTAAATGGCGCAAGATAACCTGAAGCAAATTCAGTTCAGTTCAGATCACAAGACTTGAGGCTAGTAGCCGGTTGATGTCCAGTTTCTTGCACCAGTGAGCTCAGATGATCCCACCGTGCTGCGACAAATGGAGGAGAAAAACTTCCCTTCAACAGTGTTTTGGAGTCTTCAGTGGTATGTAGGGCACAGCAGATTATTGAAAGAGCAGCGAGAATATCCCCAGTCAAGTCCTCAACAGGAGCATGCAAGCGATCTTTTGGGTGCCAGAGGTTGAATGATGGAGGGAAGCGGGATTGTAATTACTGTCAGTAATCACGGTACACTTAGATTAATAGACAGGATCAAAGCCAATGCTGGTGCTACCATATCTCCAGAATAAAATACTTCCTGGTTTTGATAAAAGAACAGCTGAGAGACAAATAACTAATAGAGAAGTCCTACGCTATCAGTCTATAACTGGTAATAAAGGAGAGGTGAGAAGCATTAAAAAAAGATGCTGACAGAGGAGAGAGGGTTGCCATCAGGTTAAGTAGATCCTGGTCATCTTATCACTCCGTATCCGGAAATAATGTCAACCAACAGGCATCAAGCTTACACTTAAAGTCGGTAACCGTGTTGACCAACACCATCTCGGACGGTAATTTGTTCCAACTGTTCACAACTCTGTATGCGAAAAAGATGGCCCGGATTTGAGTCTTAGCTCTATCCTTCAAAATCTTCAAATCATGCCCACTCAGCGATGAATTTTCGTTGCGAGTAAACAGCTACTCCCCTGCCTCAGATAATCCCCTCAGGATTTTAAAGACTTCTATACGGTCTCCTCTTTTTCGTCTTCTTTCTAAGGAGAAGAGATTGAGGTGATTAAGTTTGCTGGAGCAATCCATTCGCCGAAGTTCTACAAAAAGCTTCGTAAACCTACGTTACACCTTTTCTAGGACGTTAGCATCCTTGACCAACTAAGGACACCAGGCCTGCACACAATACTCCAGATGCGGTCGTACGTGAGCCTTATACAGAGGCACGAAGACGCCGGGTTTTCTTGAGGCCACTGTTTTCTTCAGTTGGTAGAGCGCCCGATTTGCTTTACGGGCTGCAAACATACATTGAGTTGACACCCTGAAGTCCCCCGTGACCTGTATTCCTAAATTCCTCATCTCGGTAGTTTTTCGAATGGGCATACGTGTCTCAGACTCTCCTATCTACCTGAGAGAGTCTTCGGTCTCGACCCCCGTAAGTTGTTTACATTTCGCAAAATTTAATGGGAGTTCCCGGTCCACTGTCCAATGATGAATTTCGTCGAGGTCTCGCTGCATCAAAGACTGGCTCGGGCATCCCACGAGTTTCACATCATCCGCGAACATGTAGCAGAGACTGCTGATCCTCTTCGCCAAATCATTTATGCCTATCAAGAACGGTAAGAGGCCTAAAACTGACCCTTGGGGAACACCACTGGTGGCACATGCAGTGCGTGACTTGGAGCGCTCCACCTACACATAGAAACCCCTATTATGCAGGAACTCCTTTACCCACGCCAAAGCAGCTGGAGATATATTAAATGCTTCCAATTTTAACATTAAAAGTCTGTGATTTACGGAGTCGAAGGCTTTTCTAAAATTAAAGTAACAGACCTAAGCATAATCTCCCTTTTTAAGCCTTAGAGTAATCTCATCTAAGAAAACCAGTAAGTTAGAAAGACAAGATCTCTTACTTACAAAGCCATATGGCTCACAAACATATATATGTTGCTGAGCCGTCACTAGTCTATATTTGGTGACATGTTACGTAACATGTCGTACGTTATCTTATTCGATTCAGCGATTGATACACGGGTTCGAGGCAGAGGCC
>LUCH01001702.1:10028-21254 GCA_013368495.1 Paragonimus heterotremus
TTGATCTGTTTTTCCCTTATATGAAGCTAGCGAAGTGGAGGAAGCCGGTGAGAGATGAAAACAACTTGAAATTTCACTACGATATAGCCCTGAGTTAATCCTTCTTTGTTAAAATAAACGAGGGCATGTTGTCACGTTGAACTAAGCTAATTTTCTGTGTCTCTGTGTACAGTTGTTTGTAGCGTTTGACACTCAGACTTCAAAGCAGTTTTTCATTTACTGGGTATTTGCGCGCTTGCAACTTTGATTGATTCTGTTCAGTTCTCAAATTCGTACACATGAAAGATGTTTCTCCGTACGACCCCAAAATGCTCACAACTTGTCAGCTAAGCCCAGTGAATAAACAAACTACCGTCCGTTAAACCCAGAAAAGTTTTCGGCATATGCCAACAAATCAAAAAAGGCTGACGATCAGTCAACAAATATCATCATCCATATATACATGTAGATACATATATAGTATATACGTATAGCTGGCGGCATCCGAAACGGATTAGCTAGACACAATGACCAAAACCAAAAGACGCCTGCTCATCAGTCCATCACCCCAAGTGACTTGCGCTGCACCGCTTGCGCTTGCAACCACACACCACGTTGCCAGTGTGAACCCGAAGGAATAAGATCAATGGGTTTGTGAGTGATGCCTTGGTCTCCAGCCAACCAATGCCGGTTAGCCAACTGAATGCCTTGCAGAGATAAGACACCATTATCTGTCGAAAAATAAACGGGGAGGGAGAATGCAATAACAAGATCTAACCTGAGAAGAAATAGATATAGATTTTAATGCAAGAAGCACCTTGGTGTACGAATGCACGTTACTGCATTCCAGAGAAGATATGAGTGAAGAACAAAATCCAGAGTGGAATACGAAAACAACAAGCAAACCATTCATCATACAATACATCAACAAAGCTGGAGAGAAGAATGGGTAGGAGATCGCAGACACCCAAATTTCTGAAAAGAGAAGCGAAGTAGTTGCTAAACCCCCACGGTCTTGGTCGATGCGACTATTAACAGAAATAGAATGGATATACTGATATGACTTACCCGAGCCTAAAGTGCTCGTCGTCTCTTCGCCGGCGGTACACTATGAATACGCTGGTGCCCTACTAACCTATACATAATATATGCATATACACATTTACATACACATATCTATATATATTTGTGTAAAAGCTGAAAGAGAAACTGTCGTATGGTCATACATGTGATGAAATTTTAACTGACTAACCATGTTCATAGCAAACGGTTAGCTGGGTTTCTTTTATCTGAGCACCTAGGGTTTCCCTGTAACGTTCATGGAAGTATGCACTTCATTTCCTCCATGATTTATCGAGCCATAGTAAGCATCATTATTTGCTTGGTGTCCGGTTTCTAATGGGCCATCCTATTCCAGAACAGTTATTCGACGGATTCAATAATGTATGTTGGTTCCCACTGGATTCACTTTTCGATGGTTTTCTGGGTTATTGTCGAAATGTGTTGTACTATGTTGATTGTTCTCTTTATAACAAAAGTCTCTGTACATTTCGATTTATCGTCTCGTTTCAGAAAAAGCAAACATTCCACACTTACAATCCTGTTCATCCAAATCATCGTCTTCAACAGGATATATGCTAAGGCAACTTTTCCATTGCTAAACCTGAATCCAGATGCAAACATTCATCTGAACACTTCCTGATTGTTTCCTTTTTCAACTGATTAGTTAGTTCAATCTATCCACGGATCTAATCTTCCTATTCTTAGACTAACCATTCAACCAGCCAAATGGTTAATTCCAATTAATGCTGATTGGAGTTAATTAGTAGATTATCCGGGGGTGTAATGGTTGTACGGTTCACTGAATTAATCTTCTTACGTTTTCTAAATACATCAGTTGATGAAACAGTGAAAGCTCAACTCATGAGTTACACTAAACGTATGGTTGATTTGAATTGACCACAATGACATAAAACCGAATTTGGAAAAAGCTTACAAGAATCAGGAAAACGTCTTGATACGTAACCTACTCAGATGTTCATCAATACTTAGTTTCTGGGTACGGTTTCTAAGATAAGCATAATAATATGGTTATTCCCATAACTGATAACCACCCTATAGTCTGCAGGAAAGTGACAGCTTATCAAAAACGACTACTTGAAGAGAATTCGATTTATCTCGACTTTTGTTAGTAGAATGGTTTCCTACAAAAACGGACATACACTAGAAAAAAGTAAAGCGTTATTGGTAATTGAGCTCTGTGATCTCTTAATTGATGAACTGTTGTACAGTTTTACATCCCAGGGCTGTTATTGCATATGCCGCATCCGATTTTCAACTCAACCACTGTGTTGGTACCGAAAGTTGTTATATATCCAGTTATGGTCATCAAGCAGACTCGAGTGTACTGCTCGGTTTCAAACGGAACTAGTCATAATGTCTGAAAAAATGTGACGATTTCCTTGAGAGATGAATGGCGTGCATTTGACTACACCAAGTCGACATTATGTGGCGTTGCGTAGCGATGAAGGTTTTCTAAGCACCTTTCGAAAGGGAGTGTGTGTGGAGAAATTTCTGTATGCATGATCTGGAGACCTCCGGGGTTTCAATAGTTTTTAGTCACATCCGAAACCACTTTTCCACCAGCCCTGATTACTCGGGCTACCACAACCAAACACCTTTTAAAAATTGTTTACCACTTTCACCTCTAGCCACAATGGATTGATGAAACACAGTCATACAGGGTAGGGTTGACTGAACAGCATAAAAAACGTTCTTCGGAAACTGTTCACTCAAACTGTTTTGCGAACATTAGTGGAAGGCATCCAGTTTAGCTTGCAGAAGGGTACATGAACCTACAGGACCATCAACGTACAGGAATACACATGGTAGATAAACAGTTATCTTGATTAGTTACAGCGAATTAAGGAGTTCACACAGTCCCGTTCCATTACTTTAGCTTTGGTCGGCCGATTGAGCCCTTCCTTGAATGGGTGCTCGAACAGCACACGCACTTTGTTTCACCTTTACAACGATTGCAATAAACACTACCTAATCTGGCACGGTGTAACCTACTCAGACCCAACTGGAACGCTAGCTCAAACAGAATTTGCACTGGCGCAGCTGCTCTAGGGCTTGAAACAAAAACAGAACATGCCCAAAGATACTACACTATGGTATATATTAATAAACCTTGTACAAAAGAGTGATTAGTGGACCAATACTGTGGATTACCTAGAGGTTACGCTCGGTTCGAGTTAGGTTTTACCGTGTTATCACGGTAATGTTTACAACTGATATTCCAGACATGTACCGCATTGATAATACAAGCCTTTCAGAGTGTGAATTTTATTCTGCGTATTTGGTAGGTCCACACCTTCCTGTTGGCTTTCCCATAAAGAAGAATTGTAAGGCAGCTGTCAGTGACGTTGGTTCAGATCCAACAAACGACCGGCGATGCAACAGTTGTTTTAGACGTGCAGTTGGTCACCCTACTAAAAAGTAGAGACAGGCATATCAGTTCCATATTTTTCCTGATCGAGAGAGCTGCATCATCAACAGAAAACCTGACTTCCAGAATTGCTGGCTATTAAACGACTAACTGGTCTGGCTCTGGTGTTAGTTAGTTTCCCAAGCTGACAAGTCTTTTGAGTTCATGCATCAGTGTTGATGGCCACCGTGGACAAAACGCACTGAGATGACTCAGCTGACCAAAACAAATTATCACCATTGCCTCCAAATACTCACTTTCATTCTGCCTCTTCACGCTAACGCAATCGACCTCATTTAAATCGCTTAGTTGTGGACCAACAAACAGCATGGTGATTACCCTCCTTTCAAGTCGAAGGCGTCCCGATTTGGACTGTTATCTTCAAGCCTAATAACATCATCAAAGAATCAAACCAAATTCAAACATGACCGTTAATTTTGAGGACAGCATACTTGTGGTGGTTTTTGTATCTGGGTGCAAGTCAATAAGATAATCGTCTTGAGGGTTGGGGTGGTAACTTTCATGAATGAAAATAGTGGTAGGAAGGTGCCTAATGGTGAACAAACATGACGGGGAAGAAGGAACGAGTCTCAATACCACTCGCAAGATTCGTCAACTAATAATCTTGTTAGCTTCCAATTCCCGAGGAGGGATATTTTCTGAGATTTAGGTAACTGAACAGAGTGATATAATCTCTGTTGATGAAGGTATTGGGAACATCTACGCCTTCTTTATGTGATCTACTCAAAACCCATAGCTAGATGCCTCACATTAGCCCATTTTGTCAATGTGAAACTCGACACAACGAAAACTGGTTAGATGGCCATCGGATTTAACTGAACCGATCGGTAATTGGTTCACTGAATACAGTGTGGAAGACAATTGTAAACTAGTGAATCGCCTAAACGGTTTAGGTATTTGACGAAGATTTTTGTGCTGTTATTACGTGTCTTCTCTGCTTACTAACATTCCGTTTCATGAAACAACTGATCATATTCAAGAATTCATTTCAAGAGGTCATTGCCTATTCCGGTCCCAGTGACTGGAATGAAATCACCATTACTTCTGATTAGACACACTATGAGATTTGATTACCGACAAGTATGCTAAGTTTAAATCGACCGAATTACGGCAATTACTTGCTCATGACAAAAGTTGAATATGTATTACACCAATGCTGTTCACAAACTACATACACGCCCTCTCAACCATTTTGGAGACTCGGATGGTTTACATATGCTATTCTGGGACTTGGATCACATCAATCCCAACTTGAAACCAACAAGAAGGAGCCCAAATCGGGATGACTGTTTTCTAGACCGAGTCACCCGTAGATGAAATAAAAAGAAAGGAGCATCTGTTCACTGTACAGGACCAGTATATTGTGTGCTCATCTAAAGATTCTACCCAGCGCAAAGCAAGGAAAGCATAGTGAAAAACCCTCTTCACTGAGTATGGAAGATCACCTGTCTCTGGAATTGAGCTCATCGATAAGTGCTTTGATGGACTAGGGGTGCCCCTGACGTCTAGTGGGAGGCACAATGGCAGAATTTCGGCAAACGTTAGGAATAAAAACAACGGCACAAAACATATCTAACCTATACCTCCCAATCCTATGTAAGAATTGATCAGCAGTGACAAAGGGTCGTCTAAAAGCCACTTTATCCGTAATCTATATTGTTGTTATTTTGGTTATGGTACAACGAGTCACACTGTTACCACTTTCTTCAGGTATAAGCATACATTCTGTGTTTGCCACATTCCAGTTTTTATAGGAATATTTATGTGGATCAAAAACGGGGTGTACAGGGACACTAAACGATAACGGAATGCTTCCATCAAGAAGAATATCCTGAAATGGCTACAAACAAAGGCGGATCCCACCAGGTAACTGTATACAGACTACCGGAAGATATCCAACATCGCCAGTAACTAAGCGTGTCACCCAAACAAAACGAAGAATCTGAGTTGATTGGACTGTCTGCGTAACTTTTCAGAACAAACGAAACGGCACCTTTCAGTTTGTTTAAGCTTTGGTCATTAACCGCCAAATATATTCTCACGTGTCAATAGTGAACGTTATTTCCCTAATTATATTTGCCTGATCTGCTAAGCAATGTCTTCTGCCCTGCGATCCTATGCTAAACGTTTCGAAAATACTTAACGCATCGGCTTGTGATCGAACTCTGCAATCGTTTTGTTTACTTATTGAAATGTGGAATCCGTATTTTTTAGATGAGGAATGGTGATTTTACACAGAAACATCTGTTACCTTTGCAGTGAAAGAATCTGTAAACTTCTGTGTGTGTGTGTGTGATATTCCAAGGTTTAGTTGACTGTTATCATTAACTGTTCGAAGTACAAATATATTCTCTACAGTATTTTAACTTCGGTTTATTTTTACGAACAAAAATCTGGGTGATAACACGACAGGATGAATTTCTAAAAAATATGAACGGTAAAACATGTGTCATAATTCGGAGAAACTCACTTCAGCCTACGCATATTAAGAATAGACAGGGGTTATTAAAATGGACTAGACACCTAGTTTTCACTCATTGAGCTGCTTTAGAGGATCTTCGATGTTTACTGTGAATGACCTTATGTATCCCTCCACCATCAAACGGCAGACGATTGTTTGTCATAAACTGTTCACTACCAGTTCATTGGCTATGACAGAAGATAGAAAGATGTTGGCATGCGCTTTCCTGTCCCAGTGTTGATTGTGGAAAATGTGGTTGCACAGTTTATGCATGTCGACAGACAGTAAGTATAGACGGTTGAACAGAGCTTTGAAAAAAACTACCGCCATGCCATCATACTAACAGGTTACATCGAAATAAACTAGTGAAACATACTTCCAAATATGGATCTTTAATGGTTTGTGGATACGGAGTTGACTTGTGACTAGGCAACCATTGGTACAGACTGAGTTTCATGTATGTGGAGAACAAACGGAATGTTTTTTACCTTCAACAGATTCCACCGAGACCACAGAGATAGACAATCTTTCGGAATGTAAACAGACTCTAACGATAAAGTAATGATCTGCTCTTTTTGTACTCTGCTTTCAATAAATGACAGCCTAGACGTTCAGCTTTTCTTAGTGGGACAAGATCTGCCAATGAATGAGTCGAGATGTGAAGTATTTTGTGGGTGATGTTTGTGTTCTCACTTAGATGCCAGTAATGTTTCGAGAATGGATCTAACGCCGATAGTCTCTGAAAACATGTTTACTGAGCCAAAAAAAATCTCCAAGTTATCCGTCCCCGAACACGTTTAGTGAGTGCTAAATCGTCTTTGAAATATAGAAAACCAACCTATGTGCGTCTTCAGGTCTTGATGGATTGTGGAGCCAAGCATGCAGGGTGATTCTTCATGTTGAGCCGCTCCATAATCCTTCAATAAGAGGCGCAATTTAATCTGTGCTTTCTAGTCATGACTGTACAAAATGCATGCACTGAGAAATCCACGGATTGTTTGCGTGCGGATATAAGTAGCTTTGTGCAGTCAAGGTTGTGGTCGGCAAAGTTTTGTCCGCGAATATGCCTGAATTTGTACTTGTTAACGTCGAACGGCAAACCGTTTCTCACCGACCCTGAGTTTAGAGTGGTAACATCGTTCTGTAGATTTTCTTTATGTTCCGGACGCCTCAAAACTCACTAGGGTTTGGTATCTTCAGCTTGTGTCAACATCATTTATCTAGCGATACCGTACGATTCAAAAACAAAAGAATGAACAGCAGTGACCCTAAGATACAATTTTACAGAAAGTCCCTTTCAGCTGGAAACGACTCTGATGGCCATCCATTCACAATGATGTTGAACCTGCGTTCATCTAAGTAGTTCATTTAACCACCTCAGCAAACACTCAGTAAGGTCATAATTGTAGACTTTGATAGCAGAATGGAAAAGATTGAAAGCTGTGGAAAAATCAGGGTAGTTTATATCATTGTTTACTGCTACACTGGAAGTCTATGTCTAAGACTAATCGGCAGCTTCGTGACGCGTGGGCAAACTCGTGTGTCTTCTTGATAGTGAGGTTGAGGCCGGTTACCTTAAATCGAGAAGAGGTTTTCAACACGCTGTCCACTGCTTTAGACACCATTAAAAGCAACTCTACTGGTTGACAGTTTACTAGGTGGTCGCTGTAGTCATCTGTGATAACAGGTTATTGTTATCTGCTTTCGATCTATCGTTATACGACCGACTTAAAAGAACAGATTAACTGGTACTAGTAACTGTTCTGCTACTTTGGCAGCACAATTTTTCAAGACCGCAAGTATTAAACCTAGACCGAGTGATTTGTGAACAACTGACCGCCTCGATATCTGTATTAATATTTCCACTTACTTTTCAAAGTGGCAATCTTATTTCAAACGAGTGCTGCAGTTTTTGATTAGAAAAAGCATACCATTTCCTTGCTGTTTTTGAGGAAAACCGTGTATATAGCAAATTTAGCGAAGTTCTACAGCAGCTGTGGTGTGGGCACTTCATATGACTTATTCAATAAATCCAACTTCAGCATGTTTTATTTTGTACCTATTCCATGCTGAACGTTTCAGTGTAATCAGACGTCTGTTTCTAACTTGTAGGTATCTCGGTTCACTGTGCTATCTCATTGTAAATCGCCGAGAAGTTGGTGGTGAATAACCTAAACAAGACTGCGACTATTCATTAACAACGTAAAGTTTACGTACTGATTTCTCTAAGATCAAATGTTTCAATCTCATTAAAATGGGCTTTTTACAGAGTTATCGATGGCTATCACGAGTAAGTTTAATCAGCTTCTTTTTCAGGTGGTCGATACCTTGATCATTCCTTACAGTCGACTGTAATTCCAGGTAACTCCAGGTGTGATATCAGAGACCAAGTGGCGATCAAGCCCCATTCATGAGCTTATGAACAGGAGCTCAGCTTCAAGGCTGACCAGTAATACGTACTTCTGATGTGTGACCACTCATTAAGTTAGAATGAATATGTAACCAGAGTTGAGATGTGCGTGATGTTCAAGTTAATTTTTGTAATGTGTAAATCGTTTATCGAAGCTTTTTTTCAACTTTTGTAGTAGCGTGTAGTGCGCCGCCATTTTGTTTTGTCACACATACTCCTTTCCGCTTCCTTTCAGGCCCTCGAACACGCGGGTTGGCCGCGTCCGTGCAGCGGGCGGAGGAGGATGACCAACCAGCGCCGGAGGTCGGCGGGCAGTGAGCGTGGGACCACTTTTGATTGGTGGGCTATCCCGGACCGTGGGACCCCGCATACATATTTATGGACAAGGATTCGTTGTGAATTGAATCTCTCGGTATATGTGTTGTCTTCAATACACGTTTACTGCTGACTTTTGGCTTTTTCTCCTTTTGCGAGACAGACCTTCTGTGTTTTGATTAACAAACGTTGGATATAGTGTGTTGTTCTTGTGACTGACTTTCTGGAATATTACACTTTGAAGCTGTACATGTCTATCAAGGAGGGAAGTCTATGAAATTAAGACTGAAGGTGTATTGTCTATAGTTTCGAAAGGTTAAAAGTGCGTTCGCATCAACCCCTCATGCATTCGTGTAGAACATCTTTGGAATGAAAAAATGAATTCACTGAACGAAGTAGCAACGTATTATCTGAAAGTAACCAGATTGGTTTTGAAATATTCATAAGGAGCCACACGGTTCTGTGTTACACAACGCTATTTTTATTAAATGATTGTCATACTTAAGAAGATATACGGAAAACGTGAATGTTACAAATGCACCTGTTTTCCGAACATACATCCGAAGGGAGTAACTCCATATCAAGTTGGATGATGCTTCTGGAAGCAATACACCTTTTCTTTCACACAGAATAACTCAGCAGCAAAACACTAGTTGATGCAGCCGCTCAGATAGAAAATCGTGCAATAAATTACAGTGTAGAAATCACCACCGAAATTGAGAAGTGTACACTCAGGATATTCACTGACATTTATCCTCATGGATTGATTTGTGCTTCGGGACTGGACTTTCGTGCGCAGAATTTGGCAGATGTTGTTGTTAACCAAATGTTACTTATGGTGATTGCGTGTGAAGAGAATACCGTCTGTTGCCTACTAAGTGCATGTCCGACTGCTCACAAATTTTGGCAGGAATTATATAATACACACGCGACCGTCTCACTTCGCTCTTAGGGATTCATATTACGTGTGAAACAAAATACGTGTTGATTCTGAGAAGGACATTTAGAGAAAAGTGTGTAGTTAATCCGTGCGTTTCCCAATCAACCCGTCAGTATCAAATATACAATAAAATGAATAGGTTTTATATCAAACAACTAAAAGAATGGGTGGACATTCATTCAGATAAATAGGAAAGGTCAGTAAGTCAAGGTTCACAAAGAGTTGCCTGTGAACAAATAAGAATGGCTTCTGTCGACCGGTTGAGGCCACCTCAACAAACTGTGAGAACTGGGGTAGAAGGACTGAAGGAACATGATAAGATTCTGAATTCTTATACTGATTTGATCATGAGACCAGTGATCAGGACTTGTTTATCGACTACACACTGGTTGCTTGTGTGTTTCGACGACAGTGGCTTTTTCTGGTATCACGAATTTTTGCTCCCATTTAGAGAATGTTTCTTCTCGCTAAATATCTGATAATCACAGCCCTATCTGCTCAATTTTTTCCGCATTTGTTTATAAGCTGGTAAATACATTGTGAAATGACACCGAAAGGCTGATCTCATTAGGATGAAGACAGGTTTTTTCCAGGTCCAGTCGACTACATAGATTTCACCTGAGTCAAAAGTTTGCTTAAACGAACTTACCAACATCTACATTGTCTGATGCATACTGTAATCACCTTTAAAATGCACTTCTATGTAGACGGCTTTTTTCACATGATGATCACCTGTTTGGGTGGCTGTTTTGGTCCGTTAGACTTTTCTGTTAATGGCTTAAATCAAACATTGAACAATAGTACTGATAAGATCAAGCCTACTTTTCCATGTGACTGTGCTGTATACAGATCCGTCTTGCGAATGTGGTTAGCGTACAAAAGGGCGCGTGGTTACTTTTTCGACCAGCGTAAAGCGACTAACGTTCAGGTAGTGATCAGACCATGTGGAAGTAGTATAGACAATTAACATAACAGTCCGGAATCTGCAAACAAATATTAGCCTTAAATTTAAGTTGAGATGTGCAACATGCGGCCGAAACCAGAAAGTGCGCACAGATTGAATCTGAATTGCGTAACAGACCGTGCTGCTGTGTTGTCGACAACGTTTTAGTTTCCGTTTGTGTAAGTCGTGTGCATGGCTTACTGGGCGTTCGGCTCGTACTTGTTTCTTGTTGTTTCCTTTTTCACGACTGTTGTTGGATCCCCTACTTCAGAGGAACGGTGTTCCCCCGTGTCTCCACCTTGTTCCACAGTTGGTTCGTAAGGGTAACGGACAACTAGCATGTAAACAGTCGGCTTGCATGTTACATATTTGAAACATTGGAAAGCCACATTAGTTTGTCTGTTGTCCGGTTTGTACGACTGAATGTCACTGTCATTGACCCAGCGTTCGTTGTGTGGTGAACTTCCTATGGATCCGACTAACTCGTTTCCAATATTTAACCCTGCCAAACTGTAACCTAATCCATTTTCCATGACTACACAATCTATTTGGCGATAGAACGAATCAACAGAATGGAAGCTAACATTTTCTGTGTACAACTGTAAAGTTTCACTCAGGTGTCAATCTGGTTCACTACAACAATAATAATAAATTGATAATTAACAGG
>LUCH01001702.1:21434-35658 GCA_013368495.1 Paragonimus heterotremus
CCTGTTAATTATCAATTTATTATTATTGTTGTAGTGAACCAGATTGACACCTGAGTGAAACTTTACAGTTGTACACAGAAAATGTTAGCTTCCATTCTGTTGATTCGTTCTATCGCCAAATAGATTGTGTAGTCATGGAAAATGGATTAGGTTACAGTTTGGCAGGGTTAAATATTGGAAACGAGTTAGTCGGATCCATAGGAAGTTCACCACACAACGAACGCTGGGTCAATGACAGTGACATTCAGTCGTACAAACCGGACAACAGACAAACTAATGTGGCTTTCCAATGTTTCAAATATGTAACATGCAAGCCGACTGTTTACATGCTAGTTGTCCGTTACCCTTACGAACCAACTGTGGAACAAGGTGGAGACACGGGGGAACACCGTTCCTCTGAAGTAGGGGATCCAACAACAGTCGTGAAAAAGGAAACAACAAGAAACAAGTACGAGCCGAACGCCCAGTAAGCCATGCACACGACTTACACAAACGGAAACTAAAACGTTGTCGACAACACAGCAGCACGGTCTGTTACGCAATTCAGATTCAATCTGTGCGCGCTTGCTGGTTTCGACCACAGGCTACATCAGCACTGCTCAAGCAAAATAATGGAGAACAAACACTGAAGTTAATTCGCATGAACTTCTCTGTGAAATGAAACTTTCAACCTTTGTTTTAAGTCAACTTGATGCTCCGTGTTCAGGAATGTTTCCTTCAAACTTTTACCGCGTTCTAAAAATTATTCTTGTTTCATTCGGCACTCAGTCGAATAACAACAGTACTACCATCAATCAACATGAGATCTAGGGCTTGCAGCCACAGATCGTGTACTTGATGACAATTCGTATCAGATAAATATCTGCAGGGCACATTAAATATGTCGATAACTGCCTTCATTTTCCTGTGAAAAATAAGTTCTTGCCCCTGGTACCAATGGATGAATGTATCCTCAGAAGAAAACAAACATTTATGTTGTGCTACGTTAATGCTTTCTCTGATCTTCATTCTAATAACCACAAAGCAAGTCATAAGTCAAGTCATTCGCTCCTCCTGAAGATGAAGGCTTGTTCCATAAAATTCATCTGATCATCAATTCGTCAACATTGACGTCTAAAACAACAGCACTGTGAAGATACAAATGAACTACACTCGGTATTATCAGAGCCAGAAAAAGGCACTGGTTTTTTCGCTATTAATAAGGGAAATGGGCAATGTTTTGTTGCTCGGCTATAGTTAATATTGAACGAGAAGACAGAAAACACCAAACTGTTAGAAATTTGCAAGACGACTCCAAGTAATGTTCTATCGTTAACGTATATCTGAAACTCATTATGGGCACGTGAATTCAGTCACCAAGTAACCACACGAAAATCAGTTACTGAAAGTAGACAGTGGTGGAGCACCTCTGCGATCAGTTTTATGAATAACTAATCCAGATCAACATAGATTTGCACGTTGGTTTGTAGATATCTTGAACGCTATCCGCAAAACTGTATCCCATTTTCTTGAATACAACCTTAAACTAAAACACAGATACTAGACATGTTTCAATGCGTTCGTAAATTGTTTGCCTGATTGATTCTGATCGCCCATTTACGAATGTTTATTTTCGTAACACTACTGATTTCTTATGCAATTTTATATCTAACAACAGTTATGACATAAGGATTTCGCTTGAATACCTCAAAAATCTCAGCATAATTTGTATTAAAAACAACAGAGTTAATTTTAGTAACGATGTGTTGTGTAGCCGTTTTCGGAAATTCCTTCTCAAACAGATATACTCACAGATTTTTCATCAAAACGTTGGCGAGGATACTTACTTTATTGCGTGGTCAGATACAACAAACGGAAAACACCTTTGGATTAAATTAAGCAGTCGCAAAAGATTTACTTTTGTAATGCATCCTCATTGTTCAATTCCTGTTCGACGACGAATTGTACCTACAACTAAGCGCGATAGAAATTGGATTCCCTTCATGCTGACGTATTCACAAACAAACTAAATTCCCAAATTCGGCCCAACATTTTGAGTTTTCAGATGGATCCCCAATATGCTGATGATGTACGATGAGAACAGTGAGCAAAAACTATATACCAGAATTTCAAAGCAGATTGTGTTTCACTCTGTTTCAACAAGGTGTAGAAATTGAAAGATGGAAGTGATTTCCTGGGAGTCAGAATGACCAGAAGTTCAGACAGTACTCTGAGTAAGTATGCATGGACAAGTCTGTTCACCAACCTCAGTAGTTTTATGCTCATTGAACACAACCGAGAACTGGTCCGATTTATTACAAGTGGAGCAAGAAAGATTTGTTCGACTGACACAATGAAGCAAGAAATCATAACGATTTAATACCTGTCGTGAAAAACGGTTGTCCGGAACAGCTCATCGTTTCGGATATCATAGCCATATGAGGTAATTCACCGTGCTGAAAAGAAGGCGTTGTTTATAAACCTTCCGGCTGAGGGTGACAATGCAACAGATCAACTTATTCGTTATATCTGTCTGTCACTTAGACGCCCCTTCTCAGAGGTAACGTTAACATTTCGGTCCACAACAATGTCGATGTCAGAAATGAGACATGCCAATAGTTCACTATCGAACGATGCTTGTGTATTCTTTTTTATACGGCTGTTATACTGCAGAACGCGCTTATCGTATCAAAAGGGGCTTGGCAAAAGGATTTAGCCTGGAGTGGAACGGATTTCCGTAAATCAGTCCATTGATATTAATGTAGGATATCTTGCCGACAACACTCATCACACAAACGTCACCAAAGCGTATCAGGTTGTCTGCAACGTTGCTATCAATCAAGTCAAAACAGTCAGCGCATTTTGACGACCGCTGAGTATAATAAGATTGCACAATCCTAACTTTTGTTCTCTCAGGAAGTCTGTTCATTGCTAGCAACCTTCGTGACTAGTGGTCCCTAATGACCACTTGAACCACCGAATAATCTTTGAATCGGATCACGTGAAGTGACGTTCGGTCAACGTCTGAACTACGTGTGACCAGTTGTGTGGAATTTAACTGTAGCCTTTATTGTCACTCGTTGGCAGTTATGTGTTCGATTTTCCGGTTTGTTCCATAACAACTTTTGAGTAAACAGTTGTAACTGCATTAGCTTGGAATTGAATTATTGAAAACAGTGGCTATTCACATTGTTAATTATGTTTTCACAAGAATTTTTCCGTAACTTTAATTTTCGACGGATTCATGAACAAGCAGATAAAAAAAACTTGGCTATGAGTAGTCAGTTACGCCTTACAGCAGCCGATAACTTCTTAGGAATGTATAGAAGAGACCCATTTGCGAAAAATCTGGACTTCGGCCAGATTCAAATCAGCAACAGAAACAACGTGCCAAAACTCGACAAACGCTCTACCAGCTGAGCTACGAAGCCATTCTTAGGAATGATTAAATGTCAAGTCTCAGGTAATATAACCAAGACCGAGTTATACAAGTAGCATGTTGAAGATATCTTAAATTTTCACTTAGATCGATCACTTTTTTTCTTTAGGTGTGTTGACATTACTTACTGGACCTCATAATTATCTCACAAAAATGCAACCAACGCCATTTTTTTTAGACCAACTCCTGTATAGAAATTTGCATGCTATAATACATTGTTTCGTGATTTGTAAGACAACATGCAACGAGTTATACCTCCAGTTCCACAGGTATGCCTCCTAATCATACAGAGATGGTTTGATCAATGCAGTGGTTCACAGAAGCGGGCACGTTTGGAGTTTAGGTGAAATGCAGGAACAACATGGTTTAGTCATAGATGTATTAGTAACAAACGGTCATCCTTGTACCAATGACGAACTGATGAAAAAGTGCAACGAGCCAGAACGATCGTTTCGACAGAAGGATATAATTCCATATTTTTCTTAATCAACGAGGACCATTTAAGGGATTAGGTTTACCGTCATTCACAGGATGTGTTTATCTCGTACATATGCTGCTGCTTCGTTACGTTTCGAGCCAATCATCAAACGGTCGGTGCGAACTTAGTTCGACTAACTGTTCCATTTCTTATATTGTCCACGTGATCACTTGCAATCATAATGACGATTACATATGCAAAACGGATGGATAAGTGTCCCAGGTAGTAGCAGAACATGTGTCGGAATGTTTAAAACTATGAGCATTACGAAAATCTCAAACCATTGAACCCATTACTCGAAATCCTACATGAAATGCTAAGTACATGATGAAAATTAGCTACCAAGCTGACTTACTTAGCTCAGTAAACATATTGTTACGCAATGAGAATCCGAATTTGTTGGCATTTAATCACATCACATTAGTCTGAACCTAACAATTACATTGCATTTGCACAGTCACTAGAACAACCAATTGGGCTACCGTGTTGCTAATGCCGGCACTTGGCACACATGTGTTCGTGTCTATTCCCCGTCTGTCTACATTTGTCTGATGTGTGTGATTTGTATGTTTTACGTTTGCAGCTAATGAGAATATAGGAAATGTTAACGCATTGCAACACACAGCTTCCTTAAGCATTGAAGGAGTTAATAAAGAGAATTCAGTGTTCCGAGTTGTACCATCGACTGACGGCACGACATTACAGATTAGCTACAATTCTCAGTAAGTAAGCGGAATATTTCAGTATCTACCTCCTCCACAAATTTTGTGAATGAGCCAAATCGATTTTAGCCTCGTAATAGCATCTTTCTGATCATTTCTCTGTTTATTCATAGGTGCCATCCCATATGAGTCAGATTGCAAACAGACATCAATGACTGAACAGTAAGAAATGATTCACGTTCTTCCCGTTGAACAAACCTCTATCTTTGCTATTAACCAAACTGTCAGAATAATCGGCCAGAGTCAGGCGTTACGGTAATTTTAATCTATGTATTCCGCAATGTATGTACCGCAATTTAGGAACCATTGGCAAAATCGATCTGTATGGACTTGATTACGCTACCTCGGGAAAAAGGTTGTTTTTATTCGTCTAACAGCATTAATTTTGGCCCTATACTACCAAGCTAATGCAAATGGACATTGTGTAGTTGAGCGTTAACGTGAAAGTACAATGTTCCGGAAACGTCCTTAGGTTTCTGAGCATGGGAAAATAATCAATAAAGGTTATAATGTTACAGGCGAGTGTTATTTTGTTATTGCAGTTGTTTAGAAGGTTTTTCTAATCAAATCACAAATTTACAATTTACGGGAATTTCAAGGCTAGAAAGAATGTGCCCCTAGGTGTGTGACTTGGACACATAACATGGGCAGAGTTACTCGAATAATCAAAAACCAGTATTTTTAATGTGATGTGAAGATTATCGTGATCGGAAAATTTAATGTAATGGTTTTGCCTGTAAGCTAGTCAGTTCAAGGATGGAAACAGCAAACTACATTATTTTTACCACGTTGTATATCAACTGATTTCCGCAACTTATGTTGAGATTTTGCTCAGGCTGGTGAGAAATCAGTCATCCGTCAGTGATCTGAACGGCATCGTTTACGTTTTTGCTCATCACTGTTTCATTTTGTACAAAGTTGATTAGGTGAATGTTGCAATAAACTTTACTCACAGTTAACACGACAAGCTGTAGCATTTGACAGCTTGAATACAGGCTGAGCCTAATCACCTGAATTAATGAATTTGTCAGTCATAGATAAGCTACATATCACCCACTTGTCTTCCTCGCTTTGCCGATAGCCACAACCTTAATCTACCTGAATCCTGGATTCAGTTATTTCTAACCAATTTGAGACAAACTTGCAGGTCCAATAAGTGGGGAGAAAGTGTGTTTGTCGCTTCCCAAGCTGACTAATTAAAGTGCACATACACTGACAATCTGGTCCAAGTTTGGTAACAGCAATTTTGTCTGTTAATTGGTCAAAGGCTAAGAATTATTGGAAGTGCACTAACTGACTACGGTTACGTGCAGCAGCCAGTGTCTTCCAATTAGAGCTACCAAGGCCAGGAGCTAACAATTAATACAAGGTCACATTATGACAGGAACTCTTTAGTTAACCAAGCATCTCATTTTAGTGTTTTATAACCTCGATCAAACAAAATTTTATCGCCACAAAAAAATAACTCGACTGCAAAATATTTTACTGAACGCACAGGTTGAGCAAAATCTTCGCGTCACATCTCTCTGTACACAAATACGGCTTCAACTGTGGAAAATGAAGCAATTAACGATAAAAAGTGACTTCATTTCATGAATCCTGGAGGGATTGTATCAAACTCACCACTATTTGCGGTCCGAACAGCCTACACATCGATTTACCGGTATTATAGCGATTAAAATGTTGAGGGGACAATGTTTGTTAGTACGTTTTTCCGAGGTCGGTATTCAGTATCCAACTCAGTATTGAAACCACCAGCCCATAGTAGATCATCATCCATCTCTTCTCTGTTGTGTCCCGCCCATAATAATATTACCTATAGTAATATATATAACACACAGAGTAATATCACCCGTATCAGTGAGTTGCTTAAGGCTACTGATAAATTACAAAACTGCTCACAGAAATTGAAATGTTTGCTTAGATTTTGAGAAAAGATTTACATCTTTCAAGAATGCTTGATTCTTTAAAAATTCTTAAGAGGCTCTTGTTTTTATCGAATTGGTACTTCTCTGAAATCTGTTTCATGGTTGTTACTTATTTTAACTGACTTTTGTCCTTTATTTTTCGACAATTTCGCGGTTATCTATCGACGTTGGACAAGTACTGCCTATTCGCCGCTTTTTCTAAGCAACAATTCCCACTCAGTAAAAAGGAAAACTGCTCCAAAAGAAGTTATATTAAGCGTAACGCTAATTTTGAGACACATTCTTCACAGGAACAAGTTTCTTGCGGGAAAACATGAGTGAACTTTGCAGGGTTTTCAAAAAGGAACACATGGATGGAAAGCCGTGTCCCCATGGAATCATTTTACATGATTGTACAGTTTTACTCTGATACTTACACGATAATGTGAATGCCTAGTTTGGCTTATATCCACACTAAATATGGTTCATTAATGAAGCTGTCTGCTGGGATAAACTTTTGTCTTGTAGGCAACCCAATGTCTCAAAGCAGTAATCCATGTGACTAATTGTTTTGTTGATCAGGCAGAACAAGACTGATAAAAATTTAAACCGTCTTTGAACCGACCATCAATCTGATGAGCATCGTTTCGATAGATGAGATCGGTGTTTTTGAAGTTCAGCTTCGCGGAACGGAGGTGAGCCAGATGAATACAAATGATCAAAGATAGTAGTAGCTTCTTTCCTTCAGACTACGGTGTGACCGCAGTTCTGTCTGCAGAATACGACGTTTTTTACGCCAATGTTAAAGTATCCGCTGTGTGCTCGTTGCTCACAGCCACTTGAACTATATACAGCGCAACGTATACGAACACCACCATATATAGACAAACCTGCCCGTCAAACTAAAACGATAGTCATTCCTTCAGAACAAGAATTCAAAAGTCAGTATTTGAGTGTTTGAAATAGTAAGCAGATTTGAAACGCGTAGCTCCAGATCACTTGTGTATCCAAACATAAATGAAATACTCACAACAATAAAATCATTGCCCGACAACCCTTTAAACGTTGTTGTATTAGGTGATTGAAGAATTAACTCGAAAAGAAGACCACTTGGCCCTTCGTTACACATTTTCTTATCATCCAACATCTTTATAACATTTTTCGAATAAAAAATGTATATAGTAATCAATGATACGTTATAAGATAAAATCTGGTTTCCAAAGGAAAACGCCTATTCACTACCATTTTTGCGTCAAAAATACTACAACAAAAATCAAAAAAATATTTTTACTGAAAAAGATCAGAGTAGGCTGTTCCTTGAGATGTCACCTATAGATACAGTATATGTAAACCAATCGACGCAGCGAAATCACGAACTCATCTTACTGATGAGATTCGCATTATACGGCAAACCATACAACTAACGGCGTCAGTGACTGAGAAGAACTCAACAGATCACTTTACTGCATATAAGGAGAGCCAACTGACTTCTGAATGTTGCAGGCAGTGGACATCTTTTGAAGTTGGAATAAATCTGTCTGCTCTGACTTTAAGAGTTACCCTAGTGGTATGAAGTTTTTCTCTATCAGTTTGTAGTAACACAATGCTTTTGTCAGTAATACATTCAACTTACTGTGCAGTTTCAGGAGGGGACAAGCCGATCACTTTTCGACGTGTCATCAGTCAAGATAAACGTTTCACTCGAAGCTGGCCTGAACGTCTGTCTGAGTGCGAAAGCTCCATACAAATGTGATTGATGATCAATTGAATTCCGGGTTGTTCATAAGTGAAATTTATTCATTATTGCTTTTCGAATTTTTGTGAGCTGCTTCCTTGTACACTGCTCATTGGGACAAGTTCTACGTTTATCCACCTCACAATAGGGGACCTGCGGAAGTATTTTAAAACATTACCAAATCATAACACAACAGCGGAGTTCCTCAGACAGTTTGCAAACTTAGTTTACGTTCAATTTACTGACAGGTTGTATTACACTGTTCACTACTTCCAAAAATGACATGGTAACAGTGAACAAAATTTCGCCAAATGTTTGAAAACTTACTTTTGCCTGTGTTCATGCTGACTGAATGCTATTTCTGGATGCAATATTGCCAGTCAAATTGCAACATACACTGGAGTAGTTCCAATCATTAATTTGCCATCATCTTCATCTCATCAGCTTATTGAACCTGGGGGATAAGCGGATGACCGCGGAAATGAGGCGTCAGTAGTGGATCAGCCAGCACCGTAGCACGATGTCGTTGGCATCACAAGTTGACACACACAAACCTTTTTGGCCGGGGCATCAGAACCGTAAGACGATAATGCCTTTGCCGATTTAGTCAACTTTGCACGTGTTAGCAGACAATGTCTGATTAAGTTTCCTAGCACATTCACAACGAGAAGTCGACAAAATCTCTTCCGGCTTTAGAAAGCCTAAGTAACGGGACAAATTAACAGAGTAAAAGAAGTTCCGCTATCTCCGTTCCCGAAAAATTTAGGGGAACTAAGAGTGGACGGGATAAAACGCACCTGACTAAACAAAAACTAACACGCCCACTGAAACATTTGAAAGAACGGCACAGTAAACAGGTTCAGGGTGTTTTTTTTATGAAAGTAACCACTGTTTGGTCATGCCTCTTAGAAGGTCTAAATCCGTGCAAGCCAGACATATTTGTCTGGCAAATGTTTGATGAAGTTTTAGTACATCTTCAGCCGGTGACATTTTTTGTCCAGTTCGTTTAATGAAAGCCACGCAGTTGAAAGGATGAACTGCATTTATGTCGTTAAATCTTTATAGCGCCCACCCCTATTCTATTTATACAAAATTGTGTAGTATGTTTGAGTAAGTACACAAAAACCTATGTCGTTTGAGATGTATCAAGTTGCTTATCGCGTGGTTCTGGTAAAAATATTATCCCTAAATCAACATTCGATGTTCATGCCCTCGTTTTGCCTTGCTGACTGATCTCTATGCAAGACCGCCACACTAAGAAATGTGTTTCCCTCTCCAAATAGTGATGATGGAAACTATATGGCAGATCAGACTTCAGTAGATCAGCACAACTAGTCACTTTTCCTAAATATACACGGGCGCTTCCGCTCATGAATGCCACCGGTAGTGGTGACGCTTTGGTCTAATGATTGATCTATTATTCAGACGTGTTTAGAGATATAGGCATTTATATCTTCCATTATTAATCTTACATTTCAGAGTAAATTTTGTTAATCATCGTTTCGATTCCAAAAACATAAATATCTGCTTTAGCTGAAAAGCCTCTGTACAAAGTTGCAGAGGTAAAATAAACCAAACGTTCTGAATCAAATTGGCTTTTGATTCATGTGTGAGTATCATTAAGGCTCTCTGACATGATATTGGACCACATACGTTGTGCTAATTCCGACCTTGAGTAAAAATTTATACACTGACACTTACGAACAACGTCGGATTCATTTGGATTACAGTAATCAATAATATCACAAAACAAAAACCGTGAAAAGCTGTGCCAGCAATTGAATTCTCATATTAACATTATTTACGGAATGCACTAAATGGATCTTCGTAGTTGATCATTTCTCATCAATGAATGTCGTTTTCCTCCTGAGTGAAGTGGCTTACTAAAGGACCCAACATTATCACACCAGTGTCAAATAACTGCGTGGAGATAAGTATTCAAGAAGTAAAAGAGAGGGAAGTGGCGGAACAAAATTCTTAAATATCCTGTTTCTACTTACAATCAATTACGGTGAAAGTGCTCACACGTGGTAGACGAGCAGTCGTGTTTCAGTTAGCAATTGAAACACGATACAATACTGGTTCCAGTGAACTAAATTAACCAAAAATTCTTCCCAATTCTTCATCTACGGACCTCGCGAAGCAGTAAACCCCCAAGTCAAGGTTTTGCTCACCAAGTACAATTCCGAGATTACTACTGAGTGTTATCACTTTTTATTAGCAATCTATTAGTTAGCCACATCGCATGTTTGACTAACGAACTGAGGGTTAAGGGAATATTGATCGGACTGACCGATCGGTGAGTTGACATCCTCAGTGCTTGCCGTATCTATGCTAGACGACCGTGTGTTCATCGGTAATGATGAAGTAACACTTTTTGATCTGTACTATTATACATTTCTATCTAGACCTCGTGATTGTTTACATGATAATGTCGTTCAATATATGTGATTAAAAGCAATCTAGTCGATAAAAACGTTCAGTGTAAATTAAGAGGGCTTTCTGTGTTCATTTGTGTAAGTTCCAATGTGTGGTGTAAAATCGACTTTTAGTTGAAATACTTTTTACGAGATTACATATGATACTGGCATCCTCCTGATACCACTAAGGCTGCACATGAAAAACCCTCCAACATTTACTGTGAACAATGACTGTAAACAACGGTCCAATCAATGCAATTGCCCTCGAAATTCCAGTCAGATTACAGGTGTTCCCTTGCCTGCAAAGCCATATCAAGTTGCTACGCGTCAAATACATTATAAACTGCGCTGCACGACTGTTAGAGTGCACATCATTTCACAGATTTTATTCCAGTTGCTAGAGCAACACTGTTCAGTGCTGCGAATAGTAACAACAGATGCTTGCTGTCGAATGATTGTGCGATTTTACATGTCGCCGTCTGGCAAAAGTCTTGCAATCCAAAGGTGTCCCATGTTCGGCAAGTCTCCGATAATCCATTCGAACCTAATCTAATCAGTCTTATTCGAAACCCCATTCGTTTGTACACCTGTTTATTTACGCAAATACCCGCAAGCGTTGACTATCTTGTTTACAAACCCGTGTGTGTGAACCATTTCATTTGTTGAATGGAATGATTTGTCCATAAAGCCTCAGGTTGTTTCACTGTTAATCGTTGTTAACGAAGAAAGCATGATTCTTCTCAACTCGAGAGCTTTATTCTGAAATTGGCCCCTAATACCTTACTTCACTCTGAGTCACTTCAAGTCTGCAGGCCATCATCTTCGTCAGAGACAAAAATACGTCAATGGTTCTCACTGATACTTGACTGACTTACAACCAAGGGGGAAAAACAAGCCATGGCAAGGAATAAAACTGAAAAGGAAATATGATGGAGGGGGAACTAACTACCAAAAATGGTTATGTCTATGTTCAGACATTCAACATCAAGCTGCCTATACTTTGTAAACAAACAACCCGGTTATGAGTTAATACAATGCATCAGTCTTCAGTACATTCTGTTCGCTATGACCTACTGATTTTCCAGTCAGATGTTCCAATTGTTAGTGTGCCTCGGCATTACTTCTCAACATTCCGAATACAACACGTTTCACACAGAACCTGTTGAAATTTTATCAGAGTTAACGCAAAACAATCGTTAATCTACATAAATTGTGACTGGTAATAGTGCATGGCATGATGAGAGTAGGTTGGAACTCACACGTTGTGATTTTGCTGTTCCAATCTGACGAGTGTGAAAGAACATCAGAATCGAAGGCAACTTACATTACGAACATGTGCTCCGTGTGCGCTGAACGCAGCAAGCCAATATCTATTTTCCATCATCATTTCGCAATCTGTGTATATATTTTTTCTATCCCTGTGCATAGCTTACCTGTAAAATAACCATATATCGTTAAATAGTGTAAATGGATTTGGATTTGCAGACTATATACATGTATGTATACGTGACATATACACGGAGCATGTGTTGTGGTTTATGGCATAGCCAAAATTGCTTTCGTAAAATACATGGAAAACAAAACGAACTGATAACAACGGAACAACAGGTAGAATGACCATGCATTCATGACATCTATTATCTCTCGCATAATCAGGTTATTGATTATCGGTAGCAGGCTGCAACGTAAATGAATTGAATTCCAGGTGAATGACCACTAGTCTTTAAAACACTAGGTCGTCTATCATGAATATATTAAACTAATTCTGATTTGTGAAGCAAAATGATACAACTAAAGGCATACATCGCCTCATCGCTTGATCTATTCTTACTTCCTTATGTCTTTCTTTAAGAAATGGTATAATTCTAAAAATTAAAATTTGAACCTTCACACAGTTTGAGTGCACAGTTTTATAGCTAGCATTTATCAGTCTGTTAATCCTTTTTTTGTTCGACCATTTTCACCACACAACTTTTACCGACTTTCCAGAATTGATTGCTTTTTGGTCACTGAAAATTGTGCCGATAGAATAGAAACACAGTTTGACCTTAGTGAACACGAAATACATGCACTTTGTAGGACCCGATGAACTGAAGGATGCCACTTAGTACGGATGACGGCCTGACCATGTCAGTCCTACCATCATGGGCAGTAGAAGCGATCTACCATTCGCGTTTTTCATCCGACTCTACTACCTCACTTGTGATTTAGAGTGATATTCTGGCCTTAAATATGTGTATACGAAGAGGGTCGAAATAATTGTTCAACTCTATTTCAGTTAAATGGTTTATAGAAAAAAAACAGTTATATCAAGGAATTTCAAAGTGGGTTTACTAAACATGAAACCTGTCAAGTTATAATTATATGATGAACTAGTTTTACTCTTTTGAAAAACAGCATCTTGAAGCGCGCGCATTTAAAAACTAGTTCACTATTTGTGTAGTTGGGCAGTTTATTTATGAATGCTGATTATCACAATAAACAAGCAGAGATTACTTTCTCACACAAATGTGCTACACAATACGTAAATACAATGGTTTCCAACACAGCAGCCCAACAGTAACACTTGAAACTACAGCACCATGTAGTGGTTGTAGTAGTCTGCTAATGGATAGGATTTATACAGTATCTGTGAGAAATAAACCGGTAGATGCTACGCAAAGTAAAAAATGTGTTCTAACGAGTTCAGTTACGAGAAATAACGGATTTCGGTGGACTAGAACCAGCTATATAAACTCCAGTTCCAAAATCCAAAAGCGCACTCTCAGGTGAGATACGAAACCAAACGGGGATCCCAGAAATTTCACATTTGGATTCTGCTACTCATTTGTCACATTGTCTCACATGGAAGCAACCAAGTGTTCCTGGAGATCAGTTGCTCTTGGCTTCGTAGCTAAGCTCGTAGAGTACGCCTGCTTTATTTGAACATGCTGCTTATGTCGATGGTTCGACTCCAGCAACTCTAAAATTGTCAAATCCTTTGAACTACTAAAAAATGTGTTATTTGTTCATTTATGGGTGTAGATTATCAGGCCTAGGCTTTGAAATGAATCCAGCTGCGTAGCATGTTCTCTCCAGATCTATCACCTGCTTTGAGACCCTGGTTTAGTTTATCACTCCCGATTTTATTCACCCGCAAAACCAGTTAAGTATCTCCGTTTAAATAATCGAACTTCAGGTAACACCTCAGAGTAGAGTGAATTCCAGGTGAATGACCACTAGTCTTTAAAACACTAGGTCGTCTATCATGAATATATTAAACTAATTCTGATTTGTGAAGCAAAATGATACAACTAAAGGCATACATCGCTTCATCGCTTGATCTATTCTTACTTCCTTATGTCTTTCTTTAAGAAATGGTATAATTCTAAAAATTAAAATTTGAACCTTCACACAGTTTGAGTGCACAGTTTTATAGCTAGCATTTATCAGTCTGTTAATCCTTTTTTTGTTCGACCATTTTCACCACACAACTTTTACCGACTTTCCAGAATTGATTGCTTTTTGGTCACTGAAAATTGTGCCGATAGAATAGAAACACAGT
>LUCH01001702.1:45556-55568 GCA_013368495.1 Paragonimus heterotremus
TGTAAACACAACGCACACAACCACACAGACAAACCCATCACCACCCGGTTAGACAGTCATCCGCATTTTCCATGACTACTAACTTTGCGTATAACTATATTCCGGTTTTATATATCGGTCCAATTAATCGCTTGTAATTGTATATGCCTGATGAGAATTACCGAAAACTCAGTGCTGTCAACCTTAATTAATGCCATCACTGAAAAGTGTTTTTGAACTTTGTTAAACGTTCCCCACATTTTTGGAGCATAATAAAACTATTCAGCTCACTATTAGCAATAGCAACGATGTATTACAGATTGACACTGAATCTTCACAACGACACCACTGGGAATAATTACTTGAGATAGGAGAATTGGTAGGTTAGGTCTATTTCACAAAATTTTGTTATGGAAACATAAACTAAACACATCCGGGTGAACATAACTCGAAAAATCACAACTAAGTTACAGCCGACACTAAATCGACAATCGACTGCCCTGCTTTATTAAGTTTGTTCTTAACGCAGATATTTCCTCGTAAAAACGGTTAACAAAAATAGAGCAAGACTATCAGCCTGCACAACACAAGACGCTCATTTCTTTAAAACGCACTAGATAACATACGAAGCTGGCTACTGGAAATCAATAACATGACAGTGTCGACAGGCATTTCACCACGCCCACCTGTATGCGATCGATTATCTACCAACGCGTGCGTGATAGTTAGTCACTCATCTGCCGGCACAACTTGTCAGTCGTATTCTATCGGGATGGGCGATATTAACACAACACGTAAGGCGGTCAGTAAAAATGCGCTCTTCTGTTCGTATGTGTTTTCTGGACCACAGGCGTGCAGAGAACATGCCTGTTGTTATGTGATACATGAAGTTGTTTTCAAAGTGTGCTGTGGATAGAATAATTTCATCACAAACATTTCTCTGAACACCTGTGTACACGTTGGTACAAACTCTTCACTTGCTATTTGGTCGCTCCGCAAAACGATTACAGAAACTTACTCTCTGTTCTAATTCGGCACTGACTGTCATGCATTTTGATATATTGCATGCCTAATAACGAACTTTAGTTTTGGATGTTCTTGCATATGTTGAAACTAAGTTACGTCGAGAACAATTTTAAAAGTTGCAGTAAGTTACTGATCGGGGCGTTGATCAATTTATTATACGTGTATTTTAATCTAGATGTTAAGTACATGAATGTTGTAATGGGATTTTTCAGTATAAAAACCCATTCCTTCCCTTTCTTTAGTTTTCAACCTAAGGGTTCTTCTTCACCGTTCGATGGTTGTTAGCTAGTTAGGCATCAGTCTGCCATGGATATGCTGTTGTTGATGAAAACGATTTGTCATTCTCTAATAGAGTGATGCTATCAAGCGGATTTAACGAAATGGTGCTATTTCGGTGTTTACCTGTCTGTACCAGTAATGAACAAGCCAGAGAATACCTATTTTCTGAACAGAAGACAACAACCTGCTCAATTAATTTAGACGGAAATACACCATAGCGAAAATGCAATGCCATTATACGCGCTTCGCAGTTGCACCGTATTCTGAAGATTCCAGAACCAGCATTAGTAGAAACCGCCGGCGTACGAAACGGAACTGTTTCACATCATCATAGGAATCAAATATTTGAACACGGTTTTTGGCGAAGGCAGAACATTGTCCCGACAATACTCTGCAGAGTGTCACTGTTGAACTCCAGCACCTGATGAACTGGAAGTATGACACTGCTACGTTTGAACAAAACAATCGGTCAAAAGTCCACGTGGTGCCTTCAGGCTCCTCAGTCAAGGGTGCACCAGTCAGAACGGATAAAATTACCCACACTACGATGACCATGTACTGGATAGTATTATTTCCGCTACTATTCATTCAGGCAACATCAATGTACCAACCGCTCCCAGCGGAATCACAAAGCGGATAACTACCGTTTAAAGAGGCGCCGGGACCTGTTTGATCAGAACTCCAGCAGTTCACACAAGCTCCTCTTTTCTAGATCGCAGGTCGGTAAGAAACGACGAACATGTAACACGCAAGAGGTATGTTTCCGTCTCTATGAACGGTAATTCAGTTAAACTACAGACTACACTGGGTCCAACATTACGTTAATCTGTGGCCGCCCACTGCAAGTGACTGGCAAGCCTACAGTGCCCTCGACAATCCAGCTGGTAGTCGACTGTTCATAACTGACATAGTTCAATGTAATGCTGTCACTAACGGATCGTCAATTACGGTTGCCTACTGCGTGACTCGCATGCATAGTATTGGATATCTTGGAGTGGACCGACCAGATGTCAATATTTGATAGGCCATCAATCCGAATATGTAACTGAACTCAGCCTGTGCAAACGCCTCTAGTATTTTAAGAAGTTAGAGTTCGGCTCAAAAACTATCCTTAACAGAGATATCTGGATGTTTTCACAAAATGACGAATCCTGCACGAAAACGACGCCAGTTTTCTGTCTTCAACCCGGGCTGAAGCCGTTGTTTCTATCCAAGCCCCCAGCTCTGTACGTTCCGCTGGCAATCGTCGAGCGTCTTTAGAAGACTGGGGTGATCGAACTGGTCCGTCCTCAACTTCGTGGTCAAATGGACCAATAAAATAATACGGATATTTAAAGGTTACTCTACAGATCTGAGTGACATTCTCAAAAAACAGCAGTACCTCTTTTCAATGCCAGATTCCCTCTTCACGAAGCTCAATGGCGGGAAATGTTTCGCAAATATCGACCTGGTCGAGGCTTATTTATAACTGCCAGTCTCTGACAGTTTCAAGGAACTGTTGACAGTGAAAACTCTCAAAGGTCTTCTCCGATTCACCCGACTGCCATTTAGTGTAAAGACGGTGTCAGTCATCTTCCAACGAATGGTGGATACGACGATCACGGAAATTTTCGGTGAGGCCGCCTACCTAAATGATATTACGGTTATCGATCACAATGCAGAAAGTAAACCTAACTGCAAATCGTTTGAGTGTCCAGGATCAAGTATCTTGTATTCATTGTGGACAAAGTTGTTAGACGACCTGATCCGGCCAACATAGTGGCTTTTTGGAGGAGGTCGTCTCTGACAGACGTACCATTTCTACGGTCTTTCCTGTTGCTAATCAATCAATACACTTTGTTCCTTCTAGAACCGCATCGAGCCCAAACACCAACAAACCATCTGTTTTCCAAGAATGCCATGTTGGAATGGTCAAGAGAATGTCATCACCCTTCCGACCTGATGAAAGTTCTGTTGTTCTGGGTCTCCTCCTGACACACTACGACCCAACACTCCGGCCTGCAGTGGCCGTTGACAAGCCAAACTACGGGATAGGTGCCATGATGTATCATATGTTTTCAGACATGAAGGAAAAGGCAGTCACACAAATATCGAGGTTGTATACATCTGCTGAACGAAATTACAACCAAATCGAAAGAAGCCCTTGCAAATATCTTGACGGTGAGGAAGTTTCACAAGGAGCTGTACGGCCAACATCTGACTTTACTGACGGACCACAAATCATTGTTTTTAATGTTTGCTTTATCAACCTCGGCTTACACGACAAATAGCCTGCAGTGATAGGCGGTTCTACTTCTTGTGTGGAACCTCGCGATACGTTAACGTTTCACAACCAGCTTTGTCCAGGTTGATGCTCCGACCAGGCTTATCGGATCACAAGCTCTCAACTACAAGAATACGGCAGTCGCAACAACCAACATCGAACGTGAGCGCATCTACTCCTCAGCGATGCTGTCGAAGCAGATGTGATCGAGTTAGTGACCAAACTATACCGCACTTTGTGACAAATTATTACGCTCGACCGCACAACTTGGTTAAGCAAAGATGTCACCGGGAATTACCTGAAATACTCCTACTACCTTGATGCTCGTATAATCCTGGGCAAATGCGTCATGTTTGCTGAAAGGGTAGCAGTCCCGAAAGTTATCCATTGACAGGTGTTCAAGTGGTTCCACAATGAATGCTGATGGCATTAAAGAATTACGTTCGCAACACGCAACTTTTTCTGCCAGCCACGAATGAGACAACAGACTGAATAACAGATCGTGTTGTGTGGCTACAAGAAATCCCGTGAAATGTGAATTACTTTAAAGGCCAACAACTCAAGGGCCTTGGTCAAGGCTTCATGTAGAGTTCACGAGGCCTTATGTTTTGGTTAATGCCTATCTGGTTATCATGGATGCTCACACCGAGTGACTGTGGGCCCAAGACTTACGATAACCAAATACTGGAATTACTTTCGAGAGGGTTTCTGAAATCTTCAGCTGCTTCGGCTGTCATTGAAAACGGACAACGGACTCAGTTCCTATTTTCTGTTTTCCAGTGCTATCACAAACGGTCAGGTATGCCATACCTACGATCTCTAATCTATCATCCACAACAGAATATGTAAACTGAAAGTTTTGTAGATAACTTCCAACGTGCAAAGTTGAAGGCCGGAGAAGAAGGGCGCCCAGATTAAGTCATTCAGAGTCACTTGCCAGATTATCAAACGACCTTAAACCAGATTATCCAGACGGGAAGTCGCCAGGAGAATGCATGTGTAATGAAAACTGAGGGCTTCTTTTGATGTCATGATCCCTGACTCAAACAGTAAGGGAGGATGCAACGTTGGAATAGAAGGGCATTGCGATCGAAAACAGGGAGCTCGTGTGAGATATTTCATGATCGGTGAACGCTTTTCATGGGCCACAAAAGTGAAGGAAGACAACAAGCAGCCAACGGCGAGGATAACTCCCTTATGAGGTAAAAATCGACACTACCACATGTATACGGTAAGAAAGTCAAATTCAGTGAAGCTGTGGGGACTGAATAAAACCAGCCACACAACTTGGCTTATTGTTATACACGTCCAAATTAAGAAGAACGGTCTCCCAGTACCAAAAATTCCAAGAAACCGAAGCTGTAATTGCAGGGCTCTAAACAAAAGTGTCCACTGGAATTGAGATGGCAAGCCGACAACAGCAGAAAAACTGTCAAAACCCTCCGAACCGACTATCAGAAGCAGTCTTATGATTGAAACCAACAATAAGGGGAGATATCAAGTGAATCTCTTTCTTCCATCCGAAATCGATATCTTCCCTGAAAAATCAGAATAAACATAATTTCCCAGGTCCGTCTAGTGACCTTTGCTATCTTTTTACATGAACGACCTTTAATCTGCGACGATCACCGGTGACTTACTGACCTTAACTGCTATTTTTAGTAACTGTCTTACTGTCACACACGGTTGGGACAGAACAAAGTGGACTTTTGCACTCATCTTTTGCTTCGACATGAGAAAAACTAACAGGAACGACAGCTTTGTTCTCTGGGCCAAGGGGCTCCTTTTTTCTGATGGTAGAAACTTCGAATACTGTCACGCACTGTGGTTGGCTCGGCGTATTTTTCCGGGGGTTCACAATACAATCGGGAGTTGAAAAGACTGAAAAAACCAAAACATTTTCGTCGTTGAAACAGTGAACTAACACACTTTTGTTTGAGGTATGCATATGCATATATACATATGTATATACCTAGCTGTGACAAAAAGTAATCTACTTATGGAGCCACCGTCCTCATGGTTACTGGGAGACTTACAGTCTTCTCTTGACACATTAACTCAGTGATGTCATTCTGTGTACAACACAACCAAGATATTAGTCATTATTTGCAACGGTTTCACTTTAGTACTCGAATGGGAGAGGGACTGAAAGTAAACTGCATGCTTTGAATGTCATTAACATGCTGGACAAAAGGACTGATATTTTCTTCTGAAGTGACCTGCAATAAACGCCTACAGTTTGATCTTCCGTCCTACTTTGGGAATTATGGGCTGCGATAGCCCATAAAATGAGTGAGGAGCTAATTGCATTTCGCTCCTTGAAAGCTTGCATCAAGAGCTGGAAGCTGTATCCAGTTGGACAAAGTATGTTTACCTGTAATAATCGGGGTGCAACCCTCAATTAATAGTATTCGGGCAGAAACCTTCAGATTTCCCGACCTACTCTTAACCTGACTGCGAGACACTAAAGGAATTAGCCAGTTCGTCTCACCACGTATTCAGCTGACAAATACCACGTGTGCTTGAAAAGTAAAACCATCTGTCCGGCAACCCAGATTGTTTGCTCTGAATAAGAACCCCAGAACTGTTTGCATGAGGTTGTTAACTAAATGTGGTATGTAGGAACTCCGTAGTCATCACGGAAACGGAGCTGTCTACAAAAAGTAACGTGATCATATACACGGTTAAGCGGTTTGTATCAAGTGAATAACCCGAGTGAATTGACGGAACTTTATAATCGTACAGTACATGTATAACCGAAATAAGTTTAGATAATGGTCATCTGTTTTTGGAGTCAGTAGTCATGATACCTCTGACGCTGTGAAGGAATACACCTTATAACAGTGTGATGCATATTTTTAAATATACCATTTATGGAGAACACCGTGAACAAATTCAGTTGGTAATCTACTGGGGAAGATGTTAAAATGCCGGCTAGTGTTTGTGAGACTTGTCAACCACTTCACTGGAAATTTCGGCCAGTTTCTTTTTGAACCAGTCACATGTTCCAAAAATCTAAGAAAAGGCGAGCAGCCTGATAATCACGACTCCAGCGACAGCATACTGCACCCTTATAGTCATGCTTTTATAGTCTAAATAAAATGGACATAACACAGCCTAAAGTAAAGTGTACAGCAAGTAAGCAATTTGTGGTACCTCTGAAAGGCTACTGTATAAGATACTTGTATTGAGTTTTCTTGCTTCGTTTTCCACGCAAACCATGCATTTTATTAAACCTAACATATCAAAACAACACCCTAATTTCTGGCTTCAAATGAGCTAAATGAGTAATCAGCACAAAAACTAAAAGGCTTTAATAACAGTTGGCACCTTCAGTAAGAACCAAACCGGATTGGTTATTAATTTTCGACTTACAGCATCAACAAAAAATAACAAGCAAACGTTATGTTGACTTGTTGTTTGGGCGCTGTTATTGAACGTGATCAACCCAAGAAACGTTTGAAAATTGACAAACAGCAGAACACAGTACAATGGTGTAGCATCAAGAACGTGAACGGATACTTCAGTTTTCATCAAAGTAACAAACACCCACATCTGGCGACGGGGACGGGTTCAGTGAACTATCGCTCAGACAGTCAAAATCAAAATTGTCGGTGAACATTTGGTTCAGCATCCTAAAAATCACGCCTGTGGTCGGTACGTTGTTAATTCGAGTATGCAGATTACATGCTCCGTAGATGGAACAGATTTATGGACCACAACGTGGACCCATGCACGGCACCACGATTCAAAATAAGTTAGCTGGGAGTCAACAAGCTGCATAATGTGACTCCATCTAACATGTTACCGGATATGGCAATGCTGACAGGCGCCTTACCATCCGTGATTGCCTGCGATCGATTTGAGGTTTGTTCACATCTAATCGGGTTGAAATTATCGATTTGTTCTTAGCATGAGGTAGCGAATTTGACACGATACATGTTGTGTATGTTTGCCAGCACCTGTTGGTTCACCTGAAAACTGGTACTGGGTATGTTGGTTCATGTGCGCTGAAAAGAATGACACTATATTCAACGGTATCACCAGCAATTTTCGACTAAATTTCACGCACTCATAGTGGATAAGCATCGTGAATACATGAGCCACCTATTTAGGTATAATCTTTTTATAGGTTTGGACGATTGAGCTCGATCAGTGGGCCAAAGTTCTCCTCTTAACCACCTGTTTACATACTAACAATTGTCACCAGTACATTCAGCTGAATACAAATAGTTTACATACCCACTATTCAAACACAGATGGTGATTACTCTACCCGACAATGCGTTTGGATGAGACAAAAGTCCCAAACACTTCATAGCCGTAAATTACAGAGCATTGTCTAGATCGTTTGACTACGTGTTCTGCTCTTCATATTCATGCTTCTGCCATACTAGACTCAGTTTCCCAAGTACGACTACCTTCAGAACCTCATTGTCTAGTGCTAAATTAACGGAATTTCGACAACATATTGCGGTTTAAGTCTGATAGACGCATACGAATGATTGACCAGAAGGGAGAATAGAGTCTAATAGAATCTGTGCATAATGAAAGCTGTTGAACAACTGTCGATTCTAGTTAAGATAATTTGTTCCAGTTTCCTAAGGGGAGACATATGACCACCTGTGTCCATGCCAAAGAGGCACTTATGCTATTCTGAATAGTAAGGAATTAAACAAGAACTACGGGCATGGAATACTATCATGCCTCATAGTTCTCGAGATAATCGTGTATGTCGAGCGCTGATCCACTGATAGTAATTATTTTCCTTACGCTATCATCAATGTCACTTGATGCGGAATGGATTACCCACTCAACCGCAGAATCGTGACCGAATTTTAATCTATAAGAATTGACTTTGGTTTAACGATTTTTCAAAAATCTATTCAGAAGTTTCGGCCTACACTCCTCAGTTTCTCCCTGAAACAACAAAAATCTTTCAGAACTGTTTTAGTCGCGAAGCAGTTCGATAGATTTTGGTACATACTATTTGGAACAGATAGACAGACCTAAGTGAAGCGGCTTAGATAGATTGTGGAAATAGTTTACTGTATAATGTTTTGAGAAGGTTAAAGGCTTATTTGAAAACGTTAGTATTACGTCACACAACATAACGGTTTAGGCGAAAAATGTTAATCCCAGTGGAGTCAGATGGGCTAATGGTAACATGATCTGTGCACAATCGACTGAGTATTTCTTAACGTGATGCATGCGATTACGTCAACAAGGTCTGATACGTTTTTCAGATTATGACTAGTTTCTGAATGGAACTGTGATGAATGACAGAAGCCCGTTTTAGTAGAATCTTTCTCATTTATTTACTGCCGCTGTTGTCAGTAAGACGACACTGGTCGTTGAAGACAGTCGAGTCGCTCAACAACTAGTCTGTTTTTGGCACCTACATCCAAGAACCAGCATTCAAGATTTCGTGTCTTTTAGACCCTTTTCTAAACAGCGCCGTATTATCCGGACCGTTCAATTGCATAACTCAACTGTGGGAATTTACGATGTGGATTATGCGCTGTAATATCTCAGTAAAATCGCCATCGCGCATACACACGAGAATGTAATGACTGGGTCATTAACTGTATGCATATTATGAGGTCTCACATATATAAATATATACATATATTATTTTATAATAATTTTAAAAATTACGCGAATTCTGTGATTGTTATTCACGGTGTCGATTATCTGGCTGTCTGGGAAAATTCAGCCGGCGCCGCTTGCCATTTGTCATTTTTGTCTATCAAGTAAACAGTGTGGATTACTAGGGATATTACAAACAAGTCTATTCTGTCTCATCTCGAATAACGCACCTTTTCAACCAGTCACCAGTCACCGGAGGCGTTAGTCATGTTGAAGACTACAATCCGTTAATGTAATGAATACAACTGTCGATGTATCACATTATCTAATACTTCATTTAAGGCATTTGCCCAACTTTTTGACCTTTTTATTGAACGGTTTTCAATCACTGCAAGAGAGTTTCCAGTTGTTTTTTTTCTCATCTCTGTTGCAATATTGTGTATGACACAGCTGGTGAATTGTGCTATAGGTTTGCCAAAACTAGGTGTTTTGCACCTTGTTACAATAGGTGAAAAGATACCAATCATTTTTTCTTTGTAGTTTGCAGTCTTTGTTTTGTATGGTATTTTGTGCTTAGTCTTTCTCTGATTATCATCATCGTCATCATCATAGACAGCAATACATCAGTGATTCACATCGATGCTTAACTGCCACACAAGCACGACGAAGAAGAAACAAACTCTGTTTAGAAAGGAAAAATGGGAAAGGGAGAAGGGAGGGGACATGGGCACTAAAAATAGCTACGTCTACATTCAAACATACAACATCAAGGTGCCTACGCCTTGCAAACAAACAACCGAGTTGTAAGTGAAAGTAAGGCGTTGTCGGTTTTAGCTGAATCGTCGCGTTAACTAGTCACTTAAGGGTGTGTTCTGCT